>PVKS010005304.1:0-85983 GCA_004027875.1 Aplodontia rufa | reverse complement strand
TAAGATGTAATGCTTTACAATCTAATACTATTTTTAGAGTTATAACGGGAAGGGGAAGGGAGGGATAAGGGAGGGTAATTGGGGGGGCACTCCTGGGGACAGTTGCAATGTCCAGAATATATACACATCTTATACACATTTTATATTGTTTTGTTAAAATCTTGTAAGGTTGCTCAAAAATAAAAAAATTAAAAAAAAATAAATGCAGATCTCATAGATCCCTAAAGGTGTATTCATTAAAAACGACAGAAATGACCACCACAACAAACTTTCTTCTCCCTGTTCCTTGCTTTGAGTGAAGTGCTGGTCACTCTTCTGGTTTCCTTACACTGGGCTTGCATGGCGTGCTACCCACAGTGGCTCTTGTGGCTGAGGTCTCACTCTCACTGCGCTCAGGGATTCCTGCTTCCGTTCAGGCCTTGTGAAGATGGATGCCACTTCTGGGTTGCTAGAGCACTGCTAGCAACCTCCTGCGCATTGTGGGCTTGCACTGACTAACACATCTCTCCCCTCTTGGTTGCGCTTGTGACCAGCCAACAGGAAGAGGCCATAGGAAGTGGTGGACCAAAGGGGGCCTTTGGGAGAACCGGTGTTTTGGTTCACCAGTGGAAAAGTGAGTATTGGCTGTAGGGATGGAGTCCATGGTTTGGGGTTACTTGATGGAAGGACCTCAGTGGGTAGGAAGGGGCTCAGCCTTCATATAAGGTAGAAAGGAAATGAGCCCATCTTTCTCACCTGGAGAGGAAGTGTTACCTGCTGGGTGCATGGTGAGAAGGGCAGCTTCTGTTTCTTGGAGCCACAGGGAGAATGTCTGACAAGTCCCAGCCTGCCCCAGTGGCAGACCTACAGGAAAAGAGCGCAGGAAACTCCATCTCCCTGCTAACCAGCCAAAGTCATGTGAAATACAGAGAGGCATTCCTCCCCTGTCCTGCCTCCCTTCCCTCCACCAGGATTTCTGCACACATGCTGTGGCTGTCACTCTGCTAAGTAGTAGGTGTCCAGCTGGTCCTAGCCTTCCTTCCTGTACATAGATCACAGGACCCTCATTAGGCCTCTCCTGCCTCCCAGAATCTTCTGCATATTGGAGTCTTTCTTGTTATTGGTTCAACACAGTGGTACATATTGGAGGGAGTCATTGCTTCACATTCACACATGCAGGTAATCACAGAATAGCTTAATCTGATCCTTGTCCAGGATCTCCCTCCATTCCCTCACTCCAAGGTCTCACTCTAAGTCCCCCATGTTACAGATTTCAATGACCATGTGTATGTATTTTAATCATTCCAACTGATAGTTGTACACGTCCTCCTGGGTTTGTTTGGGCTTCTCATGGGAGTCCAGTGCACTCTGCAGTATTGACCTGTCCCCTTTTCCCTTCCTGTCCTCCCTCTCTTTCTCCTCTGCCCCCTCATACAGGCAGCAATGTGACAACCAATTCCCTCCTGAGCGCAAGGTTGTGTGTGGACACCTCCGTTCCCTGGCTGCACACAGTGTGCCTTTGCATCAAGCTGGGAAATGGCTTTTACCTTAGGGAGTTTTGAACCCCTTGAGATTTTTGTTTAGAGAAATATTCAGACATTTTTACTTCTTAAAACATCTGAGCTTCTGATAATTTCACAACTGTGAACCTCAGAGAAAATGGCAAATTATTAAAATGATCAATGGGACTTTTTTTTGTAAAGGTATCTGTTTCAGACCACTAAGGGCAAAGACAGGAAGACACTGCCAGAACAGCTCTGTGAGTCCCACCCTGCAGAGATGCCAGGGCTGGAAGGTTCACGAAGCCTCCCATCCTGTCTAAACCCAGGGTTTGTTTTTCGTTTATGTGCACACTTCTTTTTACAAAATTCAGTGCCAGTGGGACCTTCTTTTCTTTCTTAACGGGACTTTTAAAAAAGTTTTAATTTCACCTGGTGCACTCTGCTTTTCTGTGACTAGCACCCCTGAGAAGGTTTACCAAATCCACCCCCAGATCCCATGTGTTCACTCTCAGGGACCCTAATAAGCGACCAGGAGTCATCTTTGGATGAGGAAGCTGCACAGCACATGGAGAAGCACCCAGAACTGCCACAGGCAGGCCCACCCCTGTCCACGGGCCCACCTCTGGCTTCCCTGCACGTGGAATTAAGGAGAACACTCCAGAGCCTCCAGTGTCTTGCCAGATATGTCTTCACCAATGGGTGCTACCGCCCCCCTTTCCACACCCTTCAAGGAGGGACCTCCAGGTGGGAAAAGGATTCCCTTCTTGAAGTCTACCCTGGCTCAAGGGGAGAATCTCCACCTACACTAGGTCAAGGGGAGCGAGTCTCCATCCACAATGGCTCAAGGCCCACCAGTCTCTGTGTGCATGGGCTCAAGTCAAATGAGTCCCCATCTGTACTGGCTCAAGGTGTATCTACCCTGAACAGGAGAGGGAGACAGAGCGGCCAGGCCATGGACAGGATGGTTGCTGGGCTCCTGCCCTTGCCCTGAGACCACCCCCTTTTCTTTCTTGCTTGCTTATAATCAGCCTTTTCAATCTTTGGAACATGAGTTTTATTCAACAATTTATAATAGTAAACAGAAATTTCTTAAGAATCATCTCTGCTATAGCAGAAGCATGGGAGAAAGGACAGAGAAGAGCAGGGAAGGGGGAAGTGACCCAGGGCAAAGAGTCTCTGATGTCTCTTCCAGGTGGGGGCAGATGGGAGTCCTGGAGGAGGCAGATGCAGGCCTGGCTGGAATCCGTGAGGGGGAGGCTGAGGCAGTGTGCACACCTGACTCCTGCAGCTCGCTGGGGTCCCCTCGTGACAACTGCTCACGATGTGATGTCAGGGTCCTTGGAGCTCAGGGTTTTCTGGCGGCCCTCTGGTCTGTCTGGCTCATCTGGGCATGTTGGCAGGAGCCACCCTGTTTGGGAACCTAAGGCGCTTGTGCCCGGCTTCCATGGGGGCCACTCTGTTTCTGCGGAAGCAGGGCATGCAGCAACAGAGTCTTTGGATGCAGGAGGTGATCCTCCTGGTGACCCCCTTCCAGCACCCGCTGTGGTCATGGGGTTGTCCTGTGGAGGTCGCTTCAGAGCACCTGCTGCCATCTGCTGCCATCCGCTGACTGAGCACAAGCTCATGGTCATGCTGGGAGGCTGTGCCAGGAGTGGGGGTGCTCCCTTGCAGGAAGCGGAGAGGGATGGCAGGCACGCTGGCACTTCGACCGCCCTTCTGCCCTAAGGGTTTGGCCACCTCAGGCTGCTGCTGCTCACTGGGCAAGGGCGAGGTGGGAAGGGCAGGCTCAGTGGCACTCCTCTTGGGGGGCTCAGTGGGAGGATCCACAGGGCCCTGGCGAGGTCCAACCCCCCGATGCCCACGCTTCACCTGGACTGAGCTGCCCAAGCCCTGGTTGACCTGATGCCTCAGTATCAAGTATGTGGCCATCGCCTCATCATATTTATGACTGACCAAGGATACCCAGCTATCATAGGGGTCGTACCCCATGTCAAACATCACGGTCATGATTGCGGGGTCCGGGTGTTTGGGGACTAGCTCACTAGCATGACTGGTTGAAGGTTGCCCATCCTGGGTCAGCCACGGGTGCTTCAGGATCTGCTGTGCTGTGGGCCTCTTCTTGGGGTCCACCTTCAGTATTCTCCAGATGAGGTGCCTTGCTTCCTTGGAAAGGTGCAGGGGAATGTCGTACCTGCCCTGCACGATCAGCAGCTTCACATCCTTGGTAACGATCCCCCTAAATGGGCGTCTCCCTGCCAGCATGAAATACAGATTGACACCAAGGCTCCAGATGTCTGCCGGGGGACCCTCATATTCCTGCCCCTGGATGATCTCAGGGGCAGCATACGGGACGGTGCCCCAGAATCTCTTGAGCTTCTGTCCAGCCGTGAACCTGCAGCTGAGGCCAAAGTCGATGAGCTTGACGTTGCCCACGGTGTCCAGCACCATGTTCTCCACCTTCAGGTCCAGGTGCGCCACGCCCTTCTCATGGCAGTAGGCCACAGCACTCACGATCTGCCGGAACAGCCTGCGGGCCTCCCCCTCCTGCATGCCATCAGCCGGGATGAGGGGCCATAGCTGTCCCCCACCTGCATACTCCAGGACCATGTAGTTATTTTCTGTGGTCTGGATGACCTGGAAGAGCTGGATCACGTGCCGGTGTTCCAGGCCCTTCATCACATCCAGTTCAGTTAGGTGGGGCAGGTTCCACTCTGTCTTCGGCAGCACTTTCACCACCACCTCTGCCCCGGTGAGGAGATGGCGGGCCAGCTTCACTTCCCCGTAGCCCCCCTCCCCTATGTCCCTCAGGACCTGATAATGGTCCGTGAGGGCGCTCTCATAGCAGGAGCTGGGCCCCTGCAGCCCTACACTGCTCTCACTACTCTCTCTAGCCATCCTGAGCGAACACCAACTAGGACGCTAGCTGAAAAAAAAATAACAAACCAAAACAAGAAACCAAAAACAAGAAACAAAAAACAAAGAACACAAGACAAAACAAAACAACAACACCCAAATCAAAGAACCGAGATCCAAACACCACAGCCACCAACCACCAACCACCAAACGCGCTAACTATCTGGGAGTCCGACAGGTCACCACCAAGAGCTTCCTGTACTATTGGACAAAGCCCAGCCGCAGCCCCTTGCTTATATACCCTGTGCTTGGAATTCTCTCACAATGGCTCCTTATGAGCTCAGAGCAAGAAATGGCCCAGTCACACCTGGCCATAACCTCCAGTGGTCATCTCACTTTGAGGCCTCCAGGACTTGCCTTTTGGACTTTCATGATAAGAGTAAGAAGGGACTCCAGAAGCTTTTTGCTTTGGTGGGTAAAGTACACTGATATTTTCTTATTTAGAAATTAAAATTTGTTGGAGACGTCAATGATCTTTTCACTTTGAGTCTGAAAATCTGTGGTCACTTTTGGCTTTCAAGATCTCCTCATACCTACACTCAAGGTATTCAGTTCCTTATTCTTCCAACTGGGAAGGATGGATGTCAAAGGGGTGGTAGGAGTTCGCTCATGTCGTGACACTGTAACAAAATGCTCTGCTCCCTAAGACACTTTGGAATGCAGTATTAACACCTACAGGGTTGAGAAGGAGGGAGCGTTCATCACCATTTCCCTGTAAGGTCCCCATTGGATTGCTCCTTAGAAACCCTGGAATGCAAAAAGCGGTGCCTTGATATATTCAAAGTGATAAAGGATGAAATGTGGAAGCCATGAATCCTAGAAGCAGCAAAGGTGTCCTTCCCATAGTGGGAAGAAGGGCTGAGATGTGTCTTAGTGGCTGAGCACTTGCCTGGCACGTGCAAGGCTTCAGGCTCACAGAACAAACAAAAAGACACCATAGGGGGAAGAGGCGGACAGAATCTCATATGCCTGAGCCGCTTCATAATGCTGGAACAAAATACTTAATACTGGGTAATTTATTAACAATTGAAGTTGATTTTCCATAGGTCTGGAGACTGGCAAGTCCAAGGTCAAAGCACCGTGTTGCTGCATCCTCACCCGGTGGAAGGGGCAGGAGAGTTAACTCATTCCCTCAGGTCGTGTGTGTATGTGTGTGTGTGCGTGCGTGTGTGTGTTTGAGTGACACACTGGACATTGAACCCAGGGCCTCTGGCATGTCAGGCAAGTGCTCTACTGCTGAGGTACTTTGCCAGCCCTTTCTATTTTGAGGCAGGGTGGGTGGGTGTCCCAAGTAGAGAGGATCACAGTCTGCTGTGGTTTGGGTCTGAGGTGTCCAGCCTCCGCTCCTGTGTTCATGCAGGACTGTTCAGCAGTGAAGTGATGGGCTTGTGACAGCTGTATCCTTATCAGTGCATCCTAAGTTGAGTGGACTGACTGGCTGGAAACTGTAGGCAGGTGGGCATGGCTGGAGGACGTGGGTCATGGGGTCATGCCTTGGAAGGGTGCTTCCTCCTTGCCACCCTTCGCCCACCCTCTTTCTGGCTCTGGCTCTGCCTCTGCCTCTTTGCTGCCCTGGGGTGAGCAGCTTTCCTCCACTGAGCCCTTTCCCCATGATGGCTGCCTCAACTTGTGCCCAGAGCAATGGACTGAGACCTCTGAAACTGTGACCCTCAGGTAATCTTTTCCTCCCTAAGTTGTTCTTGTCAGGTGTTTTGGTCACAGAGATGAAAAATCAAGTTAGGACACAGCCATACCCCATTGCCCCCACCCTAACAAATGTACGTTTGTGTGCCACGGTGCTGGGGACTGAATCAGGTCAGTGCAGGGGTTGGAGAAGCACTCTTAAGGTGCACATCCCATCCCTGGGGTTGGAGCCTGGTGGCCTAACCGCCTCCTAGAGGCCCACCTCTCAGTACTGTTACATTGAGGCGGAAGTGTCAACAGGAATTTTGGAGAGGCAAGTGTTTTGCATCCCCAGCACCCAACAAATGAGAGCCCAGGGAGTTGTTCCCCACTAGCTGTGCCCTGTGAGAATGGAGTCCTTCAGTTTGAGCTGGAGGATATTAGATAGGAACTCAGATCTCGATGAAGACACAAAGACCTCTGTTAAAGTAAATTCATGACAAACATAAAATCCTTTGTTTTCTAAAGATGCCGGAGGACAATGTGAGCAAAGCCCCAATTTCATTCCACAACATTGAACACACAGTGTGTACACAGTAAGTGGGGGTGGGGTGGGGATGGAGAGGTACAGCAGCAGCATCCTCTATGGTAGTGAAATTTTGCTGCTCTAGATTCACATCAGGTGCTGTCCTTTCCACATGTTAAGTGGAGCCCCCATGGGAACCACAAAGAAATACCCACAGAACATGGCCAAGTTTCCTTACCAAGAGGTAAGGAAATCAACATGTTTCTCTACAAAAACCAACCAAATAGGAGAAAAGATAATCTCACAACAATACAAGTCACAATGAATCAAAGACTGCCCTGGCCTCCTCATTAGGAAGCAAGCTGCACTGAACCGTGAGCTCACAGAAGTCGCTTATGACCCCGTCATTGGCAATTACATCATAATAGTGCCATTTGTGTTAGGACAAAAAAAAGTCTCATTCCTGGACATGGAGTGAGAATCTAAACATAACTTTTGGGCAACACAGTGTAATTCATACACTCTCTTGTCCTAATTTTCTGAGAGTTTTTATCAGTAGGTGTTGAATATTCTTCATGGGATTATTCTACCTCAACCCATACAATCCTATGTGTTTTCCTTGGTTTGTCACTAGAGTGCATTATATGGGGATATTTTTGTTTCCATTCATGTTGGCCTTTGGTCTTTTGATTTCTGGTTTCTTTCATGGTTTTATTTGGCATCGTCTTTTCTCATTTGGTGCTTGGATAATTCCAGCTTCATAAAATAATTGTGAATTATTTATATAATTGTTATTAGTTCTTCTTCAAATCTATGGTAGAATTCTCAACTGACATCATCTATACCTGAAGATCATTTTGTAGATTTTCGTAATAGGAACTGAAATTTCTTAATGGTGACTGGAAGACCGTAATATTCATGTTCTTGTGTCCATTCATGCTTTTCCAAAAATCCATCCACTTCATCTAAATTGTAGAATTTGTACAAAGTCTTTGAATTTGCTTCTCAGCTTTTTTCATCTTATGCTGTTTGGTGTTGTTTTTTTAATTCAGAAATTTATTTGTTGAACAATCAAACAAGCTTCTAATGAAATAAAATAATATATATATAAATTCTGAAAATTAGATTTACCCCCAAGAGCCCCCCAATTCCCACCCTTATCCCCCCTTCTCAATACATCTCTACAAATGCCTTAGGTTGTATGACATTACACCTTATCCAAATTTAAAACATGATAATAGACCTCCTTTCTCAATGGCCAGAGTCTAGCTCCAGCCTCCACAGATGAGTGAAGACATTCGACCCTTGGTTCTCTGGGTTATGCTTGCATTTCACTCAGCATAATTTCTTCCAAAACCATCCATTTACCTTCAAAGGCTGAAATATCATTGTTTCTAATTGCTGAGTAAAACTCCATGGTATATATGTACCACAGTTTTTGGATCCATTCATCCAGTGAGGGACCTCTGGGTTGTTTCCATAAGTTAGCTATTGTAAATTGAGCTGCTAAGAACATTGATTTTGCTGTGTCACTGTAATGTGCTGATTCTAAATCTCCTGGAAAAATATCCAGGAGAGAAATAGCAGGATCAGATGGTGGGCTCATTTCTAGTTTTTTGAGGATTCTCCACACTGCTTTCCAGAGGGGCTATACCAGTCTTCAGTTCCACCAACAGTGTGCTAGTGTGTCTATCTCTCCACAATCCCTCCAGCATTATCGTTTTTTTTTCTTCATTTTTCCCAATCTGACTGGCATGTGGTGATATCTTAATGTGGTTTTAATTTGCATTTCTCTGATTACTAGTGATTTGGAGCACATTCTCATGTATTCATTGGCTTGATCAGTGTCCTCTGTTGAGAAGTTTCTATTTAGCTCTTTGGCCCATTTATTGATTGGTTTGTTTGTGTTCTTGTAGTTGAGATTTTTGAGGATTTTGTAGATTCTGGATATGAGGCCCCTGTCAGAGGAATCAGAGCCCATGATTCTCTCCAATTCTGTAGGAAACCTCTTGACTCTGTGATTATTTCCTTCACAGTGCAGAAGCTTTTTTGCTTTATGGCATTCTAATCACTGATATTTGACTTTACTTCCTTCACTTTAGGAGACATTTTGAGAAAGTCTTTGCTTACTCCCAAATGCTGCAGTTTTGGCCCTAATTTGTCTTCCATCAGTTGCAAGGTAGCTGGTTTAATTCCTAGCTCCTTGATTCATTTTGATTTGATTCTTATGCAAGGAGAAAGATATGGATCTAATTTCAACTTTCTGCAAGTGGCCGTCCAGTTTGTCCAGCACCATTTGTTGAAAAGGCTGTCTGTCCTCCATGTAATATTTTGTCCCCCTTTGTCAAAAATCAGATGCTTAAAGATTTGAGGGTTTGTTTCAGGGTCTTCTATTCTATTCCATTGATCTTCTTCCCTATCTTGATACCAGTACCATACTGTCTCTGTTACTACAGCTCTATATAGTATAGTTTTAGATCTGGTATGGCAAAACTGCATGTTTCGTCTTTCTTGCTTAGTAATGTTTTGGGAATTCTAGGTTTCTTATTGTTCCAAATGAATTTGAGAATTTCTTTTTCTATGTGTGTAAAGAATGACATAGTTACCTTAATAAGGATTGCATTAAATCTATGTAGAGATTTAGGTAGAATGGCCATTTTTATTATATTAATTCTTCCTAACCAAGAGCATGGGGTATCTTTCCATCTTCTTAGGTCATCTTGGATTTCATTCTTCAATGACCAATAATTTTTATTGAAGAGATCTTTGATTTCCCTTGTAAGGTTAATTCCCAAGTATTTTGTGCTTTTTGAAGATATTTTGAATGGGACTGATTTCCTGACTTCTTCATCAGTCCTATTATTATTAGTGTATAGGAAGGCTGTTGATTTATGTGTGTTGATCTTGTATCCTGCCACTTTGCTAAATCTGTTTATGAGTTCAAGCAGTTTACAGATGCAGTTTTTTTGATCTTCCAGATACAGGATCATGTCATCAGCAAAAAGGGAGAGTTTGACTTCCTCTCTTCCTAATTTTATCCCTTTGATTTCTTTCTCTTGCCTAATTGCTCCAGCTAGGGTCTCAAGAACAATATTGAATAAAATTGGCAAGATCAGACAGCCTTGTCTTGTTCTCAATTTTAGTGGAAATGCTTTCAGCTTTTCTCCGTTTAATATTATACTAGCTGAGGGGTTAGCATATATAGCCTTTACATAGCTCAGAAATGTTCCTTTGATCTCTATCTTCTCTAGAGTTTTGAGCATAAAAGGGTGCTGAATTTTATCAAAGGCCTTTTCTGCATCCATTGAGATGATCATATGGTTTTTGTCCTTGATTCCGTTTAAGTGGTGAATTGCATTAATTGTTTTGCGTATGTTGAACCAGCCTTGCATACCTGGGATGAAGCCCTCTTGATGATGATGGATTATCTTCTTGGTCAGTTTTTGAATACAGCTTGCTAGGACTTTATTAAGGATTTTTGCATCCAAATTCATCAGGGATATTGGTCTGTAGTGTTCTTTTTTGGATGTATCCTTGTCGGGTTTTGGAATCAGAGTTAAGGTTGGTTCATAAAAAGTGGATGGGAGAGTTCCCTCCTTTTCAGGTTCTTGAGATAACTTAATAAGAAGAGATGTTAGTTCCTCCTCAAAAGTGTGGTAAAAATCAGCAGGGAAGCCATCAGGCCCTGGGCTTTTCTTCCTTGGTAGACTTTTAATTGCAATATGGATTTCAGAGCCTGTGATTGGGTTGTTTAGGAATTAAATATCATCCATTTTCAATTTAGGATGTTGTATGTGTCCAGAAATTTATCCATTTCTTCCAAATTATCAAATTTGGAGGAGTATAGGTTTTCAAAATATGATCTTATAATTTGTTGGATTTCCATGGGGTCAGTGGTGATCACTCCCTTCTCATTGCAGATTTTATTGATTTGCTTCATTTCTCTGCTTCTTTTAGTTAGATTCACTGGGGGTCTATCTATCTTGTTTATTTTTCCAAAGTACCAGCTCTTGTTTCACCAATTCTTTTTGTTGCTTTTTTTGTTTTCAATTTCATTGATTTCAGATCTGATCTTGATTAATTCCTGTCTTCTGCTGACTTTCAGATTATATTGTTCTTCCTTTTGAAGGGCTTTGAGAATGGAGCATAAGCTTATTTATTTGGGATCTCTCTTCATTTTTAATGTGGACACTCAGTGCTATCAATTTTCCCCTTAGGAAAACTTTCATGCTGTCCCAGAGGTTTCGATATGTTGTGTTTCATTTTCATTCCCTTCCAAGAATTTTTGGATCTCTTCTCTCCTGTGTTCTTGGATCCATTCTTCATTTAATAGGGTATTATTCAATCTCCATGAATATGTGTGTTTTCTGTTATGATTTTTACTGTTGATTGCTAGGGTCATGGCATTGTGGTCTGAGAGGATACACGGAGTAACATCTACTTTTTTTACATTTGCTTGGATTATCTTTATGAACCAGAATATGATCTATTTTGGAATAAGATCCATGTGCTGCAGAGAAGAAGGTGTATTCTGCTAACTTGGGATGGAAAATTCTATATATGTCTATTAAGTCCTTTTCATTTATAAAGTTATTTGGGTTGGTGATTTCTTTATTGATTTTTTGTTTTCATGATCTTTCTAATGGTGGCAGAGGAGTGTTGAAGTCTCCCAGTATAATTGTGTTGTGATCAACGAGTGATTTGTTGTCATGAAGTAATTTATTCACGTGGTTGGGTGCAATGTTGTTTGGAGAGTAAATATTAACTATGGTTATTTCTTCCTGTTGAAGGGTTCCTTTTTGTACTAAGTAGTGGCCTTGTTTATCTCTTTTGATTGATTTATGTTTGAAATTTACTCTGTTGGATATAAGTATAGCAATGTCAGCTTGCTTTCTTGGGCCGTAAGCATAGTAGATTTTTTTCCCATCCTTTCATCCTTAATCTGTGGATGTCATTGCCTGTTAGGTGAGTTTCTTGTAAGCATCATATGATTGGATTTTGTTTTTTGATCCAGTCTGCAAGTCTGTGTTTTGAGTGGTGCATTTAGAGCATTCACGTTCAGTGTCCAGATGGAAGTGTGTAATTGATTTGTATTCACTGTGTCTTATTTAGCTAGTTCTGTGGTTGCCTTGGTTAGTTATTGCAGTGTGATATTTTACTGAATTTCTTCAGTTTGTGGGTTTTGGGTATTAACTACTTGTTCTTCTATCTGTAGTATTTCCTTGAGAATTTTTTGCAGGGCGGGTTTTCTTTTTATGAATGCTGCCAGTTTTGTTTTATCATGAAAAGCTTTTATTGCTCCATCAAATTTGAAGTTGAGTTTTGCTGGGTATAGAATTCTATGCTGCATGTTGTGGTCATTCAGACGTTGAAAGATATCTTTCTAAGACCTTCATGCCTGCAGAGTCTGTGTTGAAAATTTACAGACAATTCCTATTGGTTTACCTCTGAATGTGATTTGGCAGTTCTCCCTTGCTGCTTTTAATATAGTTTCCTTGGTATCCCTGTTGTACATTTTGAATATGATGTGTCTTGGTGAGTTTCTCCTTTGATTAGGCCTATTGGGTGTACTGTAAGCTTCCTGGATGAGCATGTCTGATTCTATTTTTATATGAGAAAAGTTTTCATTCACAATTTTTTTGAGGATGTTTCTCATACCATTCGTGCATGTTTCAATTTCTTCCTGTATCCTAATTACTCTCAGATTATTTTTTCTCATTTCATTCCAGACATTTTTAAAATTCTGGTCACATTCTCTTAGTTGTTTTTCTTTTGTGTCATCTGTATACTCTAGCTTGGTCATCCTGTCTTCATTGTCAGGTGTTCTTTCTTCAATAGCAGAGGTTCTATTTTCTACTGAAGTTAGTCTATTATGAAATTATTGCTTGGTCCCTCTCATGTCATTGACTGCATTTTTAGATCTGATACTTCCTTTTTGAGAGAATCAATTTCTTTAATGATAGAGTTTCTCAACTCTTGAGTTTTCTCCTTTATTCCCTTCATTATCTCTTCTTTTAAATCATTGTTCCTTTTTATTATCAGCTCTTTGATAAATTGTTCTATATTTTCATCCCGGTCCCCAGCCATAGCCCCCTTACTAGGGGAGTTATGGGATTGATGTGACCCTCTTTGAGTTTGATTTCTCATGTCTGAAGAGATTCTTCTCATTATTTGACTGGACAACCCTTTGTGGAAGCAATATAATACTCAGTGGTTCTTTTTCCAATTCCCTCCCACCTTAAGGCCTAAGCTGTTGGATTGGGAATTGTGTTCAGTCCCTTACTTGAAATGGGGTGTTGTCAGGAAAGTTGATTTGAGAAGTCTACCCCCTTTACTGTGAAATGTTAGTTACCCTTACAAATTTCCAACACCTCATGTGCTAATAGAAAATTGTCGGTATGTACCACCAATGCTTTCAATAAAGAGTAGTAAATTAGTTATTTAGAACAGACTATAATAGACTTTTGAATTCAGCCTATGAAACTAATGGGAGTGATAATCAACATTTTTGGCAACACTAGTATTCAACTATCACACGTCAGACTTCAAAAACAAACGTATTATTCAGATTGACAATCACAGTGGTAATCATTATGCAGCCTTAATAGTGGGGGATTGAAGAGAGTTAATTAATTGGGAGTCAGAGAGAGAGGGTAATTCAAGTGAAATTTAGAGAGGAGATTATATTGACCAATTGTGGCAGTGAGAAAGTAGAGGAGGTAAAGGATTTGCTGTAGAAAGAAAATGAAATTGATAAAAAGAAAAAAAGGGAAAAGAAAAGAAATTAAAAAAAATAACTAAATTAAAAAAAAAAAGGAAACAAGAAGAAAGAAGAAAAGAAAATATGGATCCAAAGGGAAGCTAAGATAGCTGTGGCCTAATAAAGGAAGGGTAAAAGAGTTACTACTGAGAATTTGGTGATCACGTAAGGGAAGAAGCTCTCCCTGGTGAATTATGCTTGTCAGGCACAGTATACTTCAAATACTATATGCATTGACCAGAATCCCTCTTCTCAGGAAGGAGGACAAGGTTAGATAGGATAGACAAGTGGGAATAAGAGGGACAATAGATAGAGAAGAAGAAAAAAGAAAGAATCATAAAAACAGGCAATCAAAACTGAAAAAAATTATTTTTTTTCTTAAAAGAAGAAGAAAGAAATAACAAAGAGAGAGAGAGAGAAAAAAAGGAAGAGGGGGAGATAACCCTCCCTGAAATTAAAAGAGCAGGGAAACAAAAACAGCTAGTATTTTTATATGTTGAAGAACCAATAAACTTTTCCAGTTATCACATTAATAATAGAACATGGAAGAAACAAAGAAAGATAAAGAAAAAAAGGGTTGAAAAATAAAAAATTCTTAGTATTAAAGACTTGGAAGTTTAGTCAGTAAGAGTGTATCTGATCCTTTTGGGAGGAGATCTTCACTGTGCATCTGGGTTTCAGAGGCAGTGTCTCTCAGTTAGGACTCTCAGGGGATCTGAATGTCAGAAGTCTTTATGTTTTCAATGGTCCCTCTGCTGGTGCTTGCCAAAACTGACTCTTGTGATATCTATGCTGGGGAAAAAGGCTTCAGTGGACTTAACTTGAAACGTGGTCCTTCTGCCTGGTGTGGGGGGTGGCTAGTGTTGAGCAATGTTCCCCTTTACTCCACTATCCCAAACCCCCTACGCAAAGTGGAGTCAGGGTCTGTCCCAAGCCTTCTCTTCCCGATTCAGCCTGTAGTCTGTGGTTGACTCCAGGTGCAATTTTCAGAGCCTGCTTTGCAGACCCAAGGAGAGCTGGCCCCAGTCTGGAGAGTGGAAGTCTCTTAGTGCCTTAAAGATGGAGGCTTCTCAACTCAGAGTCTGCCAACACCACCCCAGGCAGCCTGCTCTACTAGGCTTCTCTGTAGGCAGCTTCCAGACACTGATCTTGCCGCTATATGGAATGTAAGCACGGGATGTCACTTTGCAGTAATGCTATCGTTAAAGCACAGGAGCTTCTCCATGCCGATGTGTTCGCCGGCTTCTAGACTCTTCCCCTACTCCAAGGCGGAATGTAAAGAAAGATGGCCTTGTGCTGCGTCCCAGCCAGGATGAAAACAAAACAAAACAAAAACAAAAACAAAACTCCACTCGTTTCTCCCAAGTCTCTGCTCCTCAAATCCACTGAGCAAATTAGGACTGGGGTTTCAAGATGCTAATCCCCCAAACTCACGTCAAAATACTGGAAATTAACTGGGGATTTTCCGTCCAGTCTGAGAGCCTCTGGGGAAGCCATGTCTCTGTAGATCGCCATCTTGACTCCTGCCTCAGAGGGAAATTTATTTGTCTGTTTTCTCATATTTTTCAAAGGTCTTTTTCTTGCACATCAGTTGAAGTGGATTCTGCTTCCTCTTATTTTGTGTGCATCTTTTTGTGGCAATTGTCTTAATTGTTCTGAGGTTTCTCTGTGGATTTAATGTATGGGTAGATGTCAAGGGGTGGGACCTGACTTTCCTCTCTGGTTCTTCCTTCATGGGTTTTTGTTGATGGTTTGGGGTTTTGGTTTCCTCCCTTTTTTTGACTTGGATTAATATCATGGAAAGTTTAGTTCAGCAGCAGAGTCTCTAACCTGTGAACATTTAGCATCCTTGTACCTCACTGAATAGGGGGACACAAACAGTAACAACAACCAATGCAAGCAGTATACAGCACTAAACTGACTACTTAGTTCTTACTATGATGAATACAATATTACTTGTCACAAAACCCAGAAATGGTAGGGTCAGCAAATTCCTTCAGCAAAAATAATAAATAACCATCAACTATATCTGGCATAAAGCAAACAACAGGTGTCAACTATGGCATTCACAACAGTTATGATTGCAAAGCATTATTGGTGGGGGCAAGAGTTGTATAAACCAATTAATGCTAAAAGTTGGTAAGAATACAGTTCATTAAGAAAAAGCTGTGATGCAATAGGGGGATGGCTCCCTAGGTTACTAGGAGGAGTAAGGAGGGGGAAGGGGAGGGGAGAGGGTGTAGGAAGAACTCCTAGGAGACTGGAGAGTGGGAATATGGGGGAACCATCTGAGAAGCAGATGTTATTCCTCCATGAGATACCCATTTAACGCAGGAGTTCTTCTGGGGGAAACAGCAACAGGTGAAACCCAAGCTGGGCATCCATGATTTGGCATTAGCCCTGCATAACTAAGTATATATACATTGGCTATTGATGATTTGATAATGTTTCCCCCTCAATTGTATCTCTATATCCATCTAATAAAAAAATTTAAAAAAATCTGAATAGCTTCACTATTAAAAAAAACTGTAAAAAGAAGGTAGAAAAGAGCTTATGATTTCAGAGAGTGAACAGAAAGAATGCAGAAGGGATATAGGATGTGATGGTTATAAGAAAGGAAGAGGAAAAAATAGAACTAACAAGGTAAAGCAGGAGAGAAAGAGAGAGAGTACAAGAGAGCAATAGAGTTTGGTTGTTACCAGAAGGCACAAGAGATACAGGCAAATGAAAAACAATACAAAAGCAAACCAAAGTATACTAATAAAAATCCAACCATCAATAGGCAAAGCAAGGAAAAAGGAGCACATTTAAAAATTTTATAAATGAAAGAAAAGAAACAAATACGTATATGTATATATGTCCATGAACCATCGGCATATCAAATACACACAAAACAAACAAAAAAAATCCACAACAAAATGATTTAAAAAAGACAAAAAAGATTCTTAATGAAAAATCGAGTAATTGTTTCCCACTGAGGTGATCAAAATAGACGGTCATTGTCTTGCCTGGCTGTCTTTCTTTCTGTTTCTTCTTGAGTTATACTGACCAAGAGAGCAAAGGCTGAGGGTCATTAAACTCTTCCTCTTTTTTTGCTGTTTACTAAGCTGTCAATCTGAGTTCAAAACTTCTCAACTTCCCTTCTTAGAAGTATGAGGCAGGATGGGATTGTAAATACTGTCAGTTGGAGCTTTGTCTGCATGGGTCAGATCAATGCATTCCCAGGGTGGTGCTGCTGCAGTGTTCTAGAGTGGAGGTCCAGATGGAGTGGCTTGAGTCTATCTAATCAGGCTTCTGCTGGGAGGTACTGTTCTGGAGAGATTATATCAGCACATCCCAAGGGCCTGGATGTTGCTGGTTTGTGCTGTAAGTCTTAATCTCAGGAATCTCCCTAGATTTCTACTAATGGGCTAGGATGGCTAATCCTTCACACACTCTGTGTCCATGAACACAGCCTTTCCAAACTTCTCAGGCTTAGTCCCTGAGTGTATTCACAACAGCTTGTTCAGATTCCTAACCTGATTCAGCTGGTCACATGAGCCACTAGACTCAAAGGGGGAAGTGAGTTGGGCTTTTTCAACTTGAATCCTCCTGGGTAAAATATTCTTTGTGCTTGTTTTGCTCTTGTTCTGCTAAGATATACCTTAGGTCAAGAGGCAGGTGTTTGCCAGGACTGTGCAGTTGCTTGCTCAGAGTTTCTGGATCCTGCAGAAGCAGTTGTTGCATGGCCACCTCAAGATGGTCAGCTGGGAAGCACAGAACACCCCTTATGCACCAGTATAGCCTCTGGATCAGCTAAGAGTAGGCTGCCTTTCTGATCTTGGGATTCTCTGTGCTAAGTCTGTCCTTTGTGTTTTCCCAAGCTCTCCCTCCCTCTACCAAGCCAGGGCTGCCACCACCAGCTTGACTTCAATGCAGTCTTACTTCTTTGGTTAATGTAACCAAAATTCTGAGTCTCTAAGACACTCTGATTATCCAGTATTGAGTCTTAGTGAAATCCACTTTTCATTCACCTTGCAGAGAAGGAGTACTCCTGCTGCATCAATTCTGCTTCACAGAGCAACTAGGAATGCAGCCTTCCTCTAGTCTGTCATCTTGTACCTTGACTCACCTTTGTTTTTGAAAGATATTTTCTGGGCATAGAATTATGGTTTGGTGGTTTTTTAAAAAAAATTTATTTTATTCAGAAATTTATTTGTTGAACAATCAAACACACGTCTAACAAAATAATATATATATGTATATATATATATTCTGAAAATTAGATTTACCCCCAAGAGTCCCCCCAATTACCCACCTTTATCCCTCCCCCCTCCTTACCAATACAGTTTGATGGGTTTTAAAACACTTTAAAGATGTTATTCCTCCATATCCTGATTATCATTGTTACTTACAAAGGGTTCTTATTTTCCCTCTACCTGGATGATTTAAATTTTTTCTCCTTATCACTGTTATTTATCAAGTTGATTTCACTGTTTCCGTGTGTGTTTGTGTATGTGTGTGTGTGTGAGAGAGAGAGAGAGAGAGAGGTACAAAGTGTTTGTTGTACTTCTTCCTAGGGTCCAGTTGCAGGTGTGGTAGACCACTTGACATTATACCTAGCTCTCCAAAGTTCTGAAGTTTAATTTTTGTCTCTTCAACTTAGAGCACCTATCCATTCCAGGGTTATCTCTCCTTGTAAGTAGACTTGAAAATTGTCTCCAGGTGGAAAAATGAGGGAGAGTTACATGATTACCTGGCTTATTTTCCAACATATGGTTCATAGTCTTCACTTTCTGTTTTTTCCATTTTTTGGAAATGCTTGTTTCATTTGTGTTGACTAGCATCTACAAGTGTTTTTATTGTATGGGATGTTCCATACAAGCTAATCTTTTATGCTCAAATAAGAAAATCTCATTCATCATTTTTGAATTATATATTTCAGTTATTTATTTACATGTATGTTTGTCTCTCTTGCACTACAGGCCCCCTGTAGAAATCTTTTTATAGATTCAGTGTTTAGTGCTCTGAAATCCTGCAGTCTCCAAGGAGATGAGAAAACTGATCAATTCCTAAAGTATTTGATGAATGAAGATGACAGTAAGAACATGTCCTTTATTTCCTTTATTTCATTTTTCCTTCTTACCTGCTAAGGAGAATAACAGGTTTCCTTTAACAAACAGATATGGTGCTGCCAGTGTTCCAAACTTTTGTGATTTATCTTTAGCACGTAGGATAAATGTTTGTATTCATTCTTGATCTGCTTGACAGAAATGAAAATGAGGTAGAGGCGTCATATGTGAAGATGTGCATTAGTGTTTAGAGGGCTGAGGGCAGTGAAAGAAGTAACAGGACATGAATATGAACAACAAATTGAATAAACACGGTGTCTGTGATGTACATTTTACAAAGATCGATGGTGAAGGGCCTCAAGGAAAGGTAGGTTTGTTGGAACTGAGAAAGAATTAGGCAACTTTCCACAAATATTTGCCAAAATAATCCAATTGGCAGATGAAAATGAAAGGAAGAGCAGAAAAGGCAAACACAGAAAGAGCAAAGATTACTCAAAACCAGACATTCAGTCCATTGTCTGTTTCAGGATTTGGTCCTGAAACAAGGTGGACATGGCAACAGCATGTGGCAGAGGAAGGCAGCTCAGCTCATGGAGGAGTCAAGAAGCAGAGAGAGAGAGAGAGCAACAGAGAGAAAGAGAGAGAGAGCGGGTAAGAGGCCACAGGGAAGATGCATTCTACCAAAGTATGCCTCAGTTACCCACCTCCTCCAGTGATGACCCATCTGCCTACAGTTAGCACACAGTTAGTTCAAACTTGGAAGGACTGATTAGGGCACGGTTCTCATAATCTAGTCATTTCTCCTTTGAATAGTCCTACCGAACCCAGGAGGGTTTGTATATGAGGAGGGACACCTCATATACAAACCATAACATTAGTTTGTTTCCATAGTCTTAACAGTTCTAGCACTGTCCGAAAATCTAAGTCTAAAGTCTCATCTGAGACTCAGAGAAGCTCTTGGTTGTGAGCCACTGATGATCAAGAAGAACAAGTTATGTATATCCAATATACAATGGCACAGAATAAGCATTCCCATTCCAAAAGTGGGGAATGAGGGTACAGCAGGAAGGGATGGGGGCAAAATAAGACTGAAATTCATCTGTGCAGACAAGGTCTGTAGCTCCACCCTCACATCTGGGGCACAAAGCTTTCAGATGTGATAGCCAAAGGGCTCAGGCAGCCCTGCCCCTTTGGCCTTGCCCATTGTAGTGTTTATGCCCTCTCTCAGCCTGACTCTCTCTGAAGCCTAGTGTGCCACACCATTCTTCTATGATGCTCCACCTCACCCCAACAATGGAGTTGTCACAGCATGATTTGAACCTCTGAAACTTTGAGGTCAAAGTAAACTTTTCCTCCTTTAAGTTTTTCTTGTTGGATATTTTTGTCACAACAACAAAGGGTTCACTAACACAGTATTTAAATGAATATTTTTTGAGGAAATTCAATTTCCTCTCTCATTAATTAATACTTAAGCAACACAATGGCTAATGATCAAATGGGCCCTAGAAAGTTGGCCATTTTGGTTTTGGTTGGTTTGTGTTTTGTTGGTATATTTATTCTTTAAATTTCAGTACATGCCTTCCTGGAAAATTCTAAAGTTATGTAGCTTGATAATATTTTGACATTTTAGCATATATTTTTATTCTTTTCTTTGCATTTTTATCTTTTCTTTCTTCCCTTTATCCATGAAAGGTAACTTCATATTTTTCTTTGCCTCAGGGGAAGATTGTGGCAGGAGAGAAAACAGAAATAGCTCCCCATTCTTTGTTATTTTTTTAAGAGAGAGAGGGACAGTCAGAGAGAGAGAGAGAAGAGAGAATCAATTTTATTTAATTTTTCATGTGGCTTTCATTGCTCCAACACTTCCTTGTATACATTGTACAGGGGTTCAAATCTGTGTTCTTATACATGACAGGCAAGCACTGTAAATGCTGAGCCACTTCTCCAGCCCCTCTTTGTTAGTTTTTTCAAATGCTTAGTGATTACGGTGGTCAGAGGACATAAAGGCATAGATGAAAAGTCTTGAAGAAAGAGGAAGTGGGAAATAATTTTTCCAGACTAGAGTAAGAATTTTGTAGGTGGGAGAGTAATGTCTTTGGGTTCTAAGAGCAGAAGGAGGCCTACCCCCTTATTTCCAATAGAGAACTGTCAAGATCCTGGAGAGAATGACTATGTGTTATAGACTGTCCAACAGATAGATGATGGACTGCCTTACCAAAACAATCAAACTCATAACTGTAGCACAGAAATATCAGAAAGAACACTGGATCTGAAGAGGCTGTGTAGGAAGATACGTGGACATTTTAACAATAAACTGTGTGACTTCATGAACGAAGTCCAGGGACCAAATTATGAGTTAGAAAGAACTCCAGGGATTGGATTAGGGGTAGAAAGTAGGAAAGACTAAGTTTACATTTTTCTCTCTGTATGATAGAATGATACCCAGCATTAGAAACTGGGTTAACTGATAGAAAATAGATATTTCTTGCACATTCAACTTTTAGTCCAAGATTTATATCCACTTCCTGTGGGATTTTTGTGGGATTGCTGAACATTACCTTACAGTACATGTCTGCATCTTGGATAAATTAAAAATCCTAACACTGGTGCCAGTGCACTTGGAGACAATTGCTGTGTTTATATAGGACTTATTTGAAGTCTTAAGATGGACTTAGGATTTCATAATACCTCTGAAATTCCCAGGGACTATAATGAGGTCAGTTTGAGAGATGATTATAGTGATTTATGACTCAGAAGTGGATATACAGTAGTTTATAGATGGAATAAGCAGAGGATGAAAGCAGCCTTGTAATAACTTTCTGAGATTAACTGCTATTAGTTCTAGGAAAATAACTAGAATTTTAGGAAAGTGTGAAGTTGTATATAGGGCCTATGTCTAGATTCTACATTTCATCAATAGTAGCAACAGCTACCATGAGTGGTCCATTAGCTTAACATATTGGTGAGACTAGGGTTCTTGTCTGGAAAATTTTGATTAGTTATGTTTAATTAATAAATTCACCAAAGTTAAAATTTCACATTAGCTGGGAGAATCATAGCTATGAATGTGGGGGTGGATGGGAGGGAGGGAGGGAAAAAGGGAGTTATCAATTTGTTTGGGAACACTTGACTCCCATGAGAAGCCAAACAATACTCAGGCAGGCATATAAACTCAGAAATGTCAACAATTAATATACATGTATATGCTAATTCATATCTATAGCATGGGGGTATTACAGAGGAGACCTGAGATCAGGGAATGGATGAAGCCAGGATATCCTGGACTAGGATCAGGCTAACTTACTTTGTCAACATGTATGTATGCATGAATATGTAATAACAATTTCCTCCACTGTATAAGACTATGTTGGAAAATAAAAAATAAATATATGACTTTGCTAAAAAAAAGTGTGAATCTGACTCACAATGAACAATTTCTACTGATTGAAAAATTATGTTTTGCTATGTGTTTCACACTTTGAAAGGACTGAAGCCCATAAAGGGAAGCAGGAAGCTGAGTTGGTTTCTTACCACCATGATCAAAGGGAGTCTGACCCAGATAATGCAGTTTTTGTGGCATAATCCTTAACAAGGTGGTGAGCTGGTATAGAAATGTGACAGTTGAAATTTCCTTCTGACTTTGAAGTCTCTAAGGATTCAGGAGGTGTACCTTCTGTTGGACTGAGAGCAGCTGCTGAGGCAGAGGGACCCACAGCCCCCATACGTGGGAGAAAAGATGAACTCTATTCTTTTCACCAATAAAATGACTCTATACGTAGAAAACTCGAACAACCTGTTTGAAACAACAGTTACTAAAATTTATAAGTGTATTTATTCGAGTAGAAGAGATAAGCACATGCAAATTGCAGGTATTTTCTTTACCACCAACTAAAAATGGAAATGGGAATAAATAGTGCCTTCAAAAAGTGAAAATAATACTTAGGATTCTGTATGAATAGTACTGACACATAAGAAAACCAGTCTTCTAGGATAAAAAACATTTCTATGAGCAAAACGTTATACTCTGTTCTTGGTTTAGAACACTTAATACAATAAAATATTAACTACTTTAAAATTTGTCATTTAAATGAAATTTTAAGTACTGTTAAAAATGGCTCCAAAATATTAAAAAATTGTAATGATAGGGCTGGGATATCTGCCATTTAAAATACAAAACCCAGGGGCAACCTCATCAAAACATAGTAATAAGATAAGAATGGACAAATAGAAGAATTGAGAAGTAGAATAGAAAACTAAGAAATAGATCTCACCTACTCCTTAGTATATATATCCAAAAGATCTAAAATTATCATACTATAGAGTTACAGTCACTTCAATATTTATAGTAGTGCAATTCACACTAGCCAAGTTATGCAACCAGCCCAGATGCCTGTCAATGGATGAATGGATAAAGAAAATGTGGTATACGTCCACAATGGAGTTTTACTCAGCTGTAAAGAAGAAGGAAGTTATGGCATCTGCCAGTAAATGGATAGAACTGGAGGGGATCATGCTAAGTGAAATAAGTCAGACTCAGAAAGTCAATAATTGAATGTTTTCTCTCATGTTCAGAAGCTAGACCAAAATAAGGGGTGAAAAAAGAAGGATGGATCCAGAGAAAATAGATGAGAGATCAGTGGAGCAGAGGTAGGAGATTAAGGGGAGGGAGGAGGAGTAGAAATTCAGAGGAACATGGAATGAAACTGATCAAACTATGATATGTACACAAGTAAGTATAGCACAGTGATTTTCACTTTATGTATATCTATAATGTGCTAATTTATAAAAGCTATGAATAAACAGAAGGAAGACCAGTAGAGTAGAGGGAAGGGAGCAGGAGGAGGGAGGAATGCAGGGGTATGGGGGAGTCCTGTGGGCTGAATTGCAGCAAATTATATTCCATGCTTGTATAATTATGTCAAAATAAACCACGATGTTATGTATAATTATAGTGGACTAACAAGAAAATTTTGAAATTGTATATGTGGGAATTAATCTATGTATTAGATGTTATTGCATCTAACTGCAGATTAATGAATGGATGAGCTGAGTATCCAGCTAGAAAATGAAGCAATAATAGAATTCTTACCTTATAGAATAAATGTGAGTAATTCCAGAAGTTTTAAAGACTTCAAAGTTTTGAATGCATATATAATATATACACTCCAAAATAGGAACTCAGATAAAATTTATAAATATGCTTTAAAAATTACAAAAATGAATTCAATAGATGGTATAAGCCAACCACAGATTTGATCCTGCTATTCCTCTCTTGGGTATTTTTCCAGGGAATTTAAAATCAGCACACTATAGTGACACAGCGAAATTGATGCTCATAACAGCTCAATTTACAATAGCTAAACTATGGAAACAACCCAGATGTCCCTCACTGGATGAATGGATCCAAAAAATGTGGTACATATATACCATGGAGTTTTACTCAGCAATTAGAAATAATGATATTGCAGCCTTTGAAGGTAAATGGATGGCTATGGAAGAAATTATGCTGAGTGAAATCAGCCTAACCCAGAGAACCAAGAGTCAAATGTCTTCATTTGTCTGTGGAGGGTGGAGCTAGACCCTGGCCATTGAGAAGGGAGGTCAATTCTCATGATTTAAATTTGGAAAAGTTGTTATAACATAGAAACATACAACCTAAGGCATTTGTAGAGATGTTTTGGGAAGGAGTGAGGGGGAGGGATAAGGGTGGATAAGTGGGGGGGGGAATCTTGGGGGTAAATCTAATATTCAGAACTTATATGTATATTATATTTTTCTTAAGAAACATGTTTGATTATTCAACAAATAAATTTATTTTTTTTAAAGGGAGAGAGACAGTGAGAGAGACAGAGAAAGAGAGAAACAACTTTATTTAGTTTTCCACATGGCCTTAGTTGTGTACATGGTGCTGGGGTTTGAACCCAGGTCCTCGTGCTTGCCAGGCAAACACCAAAACCACTGAGCCACCGCTCCAGCCCTAAATTTCTTAAGAAAAAAAGAAAAAAAAGAAGAAAGGATGGAAAAGATGTTGTATGTATATGTATGTGTGTGTATATATACAAATATATATGTGTGTATATAGGATTATTATTCAACCATAAATAAGAATGGTACTGTCATTTGCAGCAAAGTGGAAGAAAGTGGCAGAAGTCATGCTAAGCAAAGCAATCTCAGACACAGAAAGACAAGTACTGCGTATTCTCTCTCACAGGTGGAAGCTAGAGTATGTCGACCTGAATGTAAATAGTGTTTAGAGGAGGTTGGGAAAGGTGTGTGTGTGGTGGGGGACGGAGGATGAAGGGAGTTGATTAGATAGTGCATGTCATTTGCATGTGTGGAAATACACTGAACTCCACTAATATGTTTACCTAATATATGTTAATAAAAAAATTAAAACAAGAGATTGCTTCTGGGTAACAAATAACAGCAGATACCAGATTTCAATAGTTCTTTTCCCAAGAGCAAGTATTTAAAGTTGTGATGCCAAAAGATGTCTGAGCCCACCTTTCTTTGGAAAAAAACATTTGTGTAAGTCCAGACAGCCATAACTTGAGGTTGTGCCGCATGGATTTATTGATTAAAAACCCACAAAACAAAACAACCCAGATTCTTGTCTTTAAGACTGAAGGAATGCTAGCACTTGAAAGTTTTAACGTACAGAGAAATTGAACAGTACTGTTCAAGTTTTTAAAGGGAACTTGGAAATTTGGAGAACGCAAAGTTAGGTACTGTACCATGATTCACACGACCACTTTTCTTTTACTTCTATGCTCACAATTTCCCTCTTGTCCACTATTTAGAATATTTTGAACTCTTGTTGAATCATATATTTCCTCATTTGTTACAAAAATGTTTTCCGGGTTATTTCAAACTGTTTTGGGGTAGCTTCATTACAGTAAGGTAGGCTGGGTTAGGAGGGTCTCCAGGATCCCAGCTCAGAGTGAGGGGCAGAAGCCTAATCTCTGGGCCTACATTGGGGTATGTGGGGAGAGAAGAGTTCATGTTGGCAAAATGGGAGGAACTGAGACAGGATGTGCTCCTTATATTTGTTGACCCTCTGACTGATTGACAAGAGGACACAGGAAGACACAGAAATGTGAATGTTTCCAAGGTGCAGTGTCCTAGATCTCTCGCCTTTGCTCACACAGTCTGGGAGGCCTGGGAAGGCTTTAGAGTCAGAGGTCAGAGTGTAAATAACAGGCCCAGGGAGGGGTTATGGGAAGGAGAGGGGCCAGAGTGCCCAAGTAGAGGGAGAATTGTTGATATTGAAGTTTTGGGCAGGAAGAAGTTGTGCATATTTGAGGAACTGAAAGCATATCAGAGGGGCCAATGCAGAGGAAGTGAGGCTGGGGTGCAAGATGATATTCCAGGGATGAGCAGGGCAAGGCCATGTGTGATCTTGTGAGCCTGGCCATTGATTTTGCTCTCCTACCTGAGAGAACTCTTTCCAGGGACCAGGCCCAAGGTTAGGGTGGTGATGAAGGTGGAAGTGTAGAGAAGGAGAGCCATTTAAGAGATCTGTAAATTAGAGCATAGTTGGCATTGGAGACGATCAGAGGAATGAGGGAGACGGGTGTTAGGATGCTGCCCAGGCTCTGCTTTGTTAAAGAAGGGGTCTTTATCCAGGTGATCCAGGGCTCTCAGCCACTATTGTTGTCACATTTCTTATTTTCATTGTGATAAATGGACATTTGTCTGTCCGGATTCACAGGCACACACTTTAATCTTATGTCTTTTCTTAGAACAGAAGCTTATATTTGGAGAGTGAGTGAGTGAGTGGGGAGGCAGAAGAGGAAGTCAGCAGGTAGAGAAGACAGGCAGGAGGAGTGAGAGGTGGAGGGGAATGTAGGGGTTATTGGCATGCCTAGGTATATTGCTGTTTGGGTTCCAGATCATTGTAATAAAGTGAATTTTGCTATAAAGGAGTCACTCATGTTTTTTGGTTTCTTTTTTCCTTTTTCTTTTTGGTACCACAAATCGAACCCAGAGGTACTTAACCACTGAGCCTCATTCTCAGACCTCTTTTTTATTTTATTTTATTTTGAGACAAGATCTTGCTAAGTTCTTGAGGCTGATTTGGAACTTGCAATCCTTCAGTCTCAGCCTCCGAAGTTGCAGGGGACTACAGGCGTGTGCTTTTTTCTTTTTCTTTTTTTCTGTTGCACATAAAACTTATACTGTACGATAGTCCATTAAGTGTGCTACTGCATGTCTCTAAAAATGTTTAACCATTAATTAAAATTACGTAATTGCTTAAATTGTTTATGATTATGTGAGCTTGTGGAAAACTGGGAGTGACAGATTTTTTTCTGTGCAAGGTTGTCACAGATTTTAATTTTTACAAAACAGTTATCTTTGAAACACAATAAAGTGGCATGCAATGGAATGAGGTACACCTGCACGCTGCCCTCAAAATGGAGACAGGGAAAACAGAGGAGTCTGGCCCAGGGGAGACAGAAACAGGACAGTAGATAGGAGAGACTGGGGAGCAGTGAAATGGAAGAATCTTGGTATACGAGCACTGTAAAGAATGTTAGTCAAACTAACGCAGTCCTCTCAATATATTGTCACCAGGATAGGGGGTCCTGAGGATGGGACCCCAAAAGGAAGGTGGACACAGGCCATGAGAGTCCTTGACATCATGAGAGAGTGGAGTTTAAGGATGGATTGAAGTGAAGCACAGATTGGTTTTGTTGTGAGAAAGAAAGAAATACACGCTCTTAGGGACAAGGTAGAGTGCTGTATTAGCAAAGAATATGCTAGCTACATCTTAGGTAGGTGTAATTATACATGAAAAATCTATAGTGCAGGGACAGATCGAAGAGGGTGATTTTGGTCCCCCTTTGTGTTGGTAAGTGGGACGTGTTAACTGTTACCTAGCAGGTGACATTTTCTTTTCTTTTTTTGTTTTTGATGAAAAATTGCTCATAATCTCCCAACGTGGGGTTTTCTTTTTCTGGTTTGTGAATTTAAACATTACTATGTTGGTGTAACATGAAGAGTTTGATCCAGAGTATGGCCTGTAGATGAAGTCATCAAATCCTAAAAAATATAAATTATAAGAATATCTCCTTGTTGAACAAAAGGATTTCTTTTAGGTCCAAGTCAGGAAAGAAGTTATTTAAGGACCTGTGGATAAGACCTAATAAGTGATTGAATAGTGCTTTTTGTAATCAGAGTATGGGGAAAGAAGTATTTATTTATTTATTGTAAAGAGAGAGGGAGAGAGAGAAAGAGAAGGAGGGAGAGAGAGGGAGGGTGAGAGAGAGAGGGAGAGAGAGAGGGAGGGGGAGAGAAGAGAGAAGGAGGGGGAGAGAGAGAGAGAGAGAAGGAGGGGGGAGAGAGAGAGAGGGAGAGCGACAGAATCACTTTTATTTAGTTTTTCATGTAGTTTTTGTTTCTCCAACACTTAGTTGTATATGTGATGCTGGGGTTCAAACCTGTATCATCACTCTTGTCAGGCAAGCGCCATAACCAATGAGCCACCGCTCCAGCCTTAGAGAAAGAGACTTTTGTATCTGCATCTGTAAACCATGTGAAAGTGGATTTTAAATCCGAGCCTTAAATCCAGGTCACTCCTGATTTGTCCCCCATATCTTTTTTCTACCGATTATTTCTATCTCAGTACCACTGGGAAAATTAGTTCTCATGTTGTAGTTTCTTGTCAATGTAATAGATTCAACTGGTAGAAATTTTGGAAGACTTAAAATGCAAAACAAAAATCACTCAGTCTTTCTATCTGGAGACGGCGACCCCTAAGTCAAAGTCTTTCCTCCTATTTTTCATTTTTAACAATGTCGGAGGTAACGTAGATCCACCTAATGTCCTCTTTTTAACACTCAGATGACAGTTGTAAATTTCCCCACGGTCTATTTCAAATTCATTTTTCATTGAAGCAAATGCTAGCGGAAATTGACTGTGAAAACTCTCTAGCCAGTGGGTAGTTTCCGGACTCCTCCCATCCGGAGCCCGGCTGTTTGCAACTGGAATAGCTCAGGGCGAGGGGGCGCCTGGAGCGCTGGGACTGCTGCCCGTGCGGGGCTTGGGATTGGGCGAAAGCCCGTCCAGCTGAACCTGCGGGAGGCGGGGCGTGAACGGGAGCTCCCTGCTCGGCGCCCTCGGCTGGGTTGAGCCCCCAAGTGCCTTTACCCAGCTCCATGCGGTGCGTGTTGTTCCTGCTTTTGTGGTTGCTTCCCCAGGTATGGGGAGGTTCTGATGGTGAGTGGAGCCAGGGTTCCCGGTGCTCGTCCTAGAGGGCGGAGAGCAGGAGCAGGGCTGGGACTGAGGGGCGCTGGAAGTCAGGACTGGTCTCGGGAGCCCGGAGCGCTCCGCTGAGACTCAGCTGCCCTTTGTCTCTGGGGACGCTGTATGACTTGGCTTGCAAGCCCCATCTTTCGTTTCTGGGATTATTTACTGCCATTGGTTGCTTCCTCCCTTCTCACTGCTCTCTGCTGTGTTGGTCACTCGCTGTACTCATCCAATATTCATTGTGTCTCTCCAGTCCTGCGAAGGAGTTTCCTCTTCCGCTGCCTCCAAATCTCGTCATTCGCTAACAGCAGCTGGATGCGCACCGACGGCTTGTCCTGGTTGGAGGACCTGCAGACGCATCGTTGGAGCAATGGCTCCGACGTTAGCTTTCTGAAGCCCTGGTCTTGGGGCACGTTTAGCCGCCAGCAATTGGACCAACTGCAGAATATACTTCGGGGTTATCGAAGCAGCGTCACCAGGGATGTACAGGAATTCGTGAAAATGCTGCGGGGAGAGTGTGAGTTGAGATGGGGTCCTGGGCAGGCTGGGCAGGCACTAGAGGTAAGAGAAAGGACATGGAGAAATCCTGAGAGACTGGTGCCCCACCAGATGAGATTCTCTACTTTCTCCACCTTTAAGGAACTCCACTTTTGGCTGGAGATGCCCCAGTCCCTGACTCTTCAAAATACCCCTTATCGTGCTTGCTCCTGGCTACGCATTCTCATTTCCCCCATGCAGGTCCCCTGTATAACCCTCATACCAGTCTCTTCTCCTTCATCCCTTTCAGTTTTTTAAACCCTTCTCTGATATGTACACATTCCTTTCCACAGATCCCATTGAGCTCCAGATGACTGGTGGCTGTGAGGTGCACCCTGGGAACTTCTCAGAAAGCTTTGTGCAAGTAGCTTTTGAAGGAGAATACATCCTGAGTTTCCAGGGAAGTACTTGGGAGCGAGCCCCACAGGCCCCTCAATGGACAGATTTGGTCATCAAAGTTCTCAATCAGGACCGAGGGACAATTGAGACAATTCAGTGGCTCCTCAATGACATCTGTCCTGAATATGTCAATGGTGCCCTAGAGACAGGGAAGTCAGCACTGGAGAAGCAAGGTCAGCCTCACCCCCAATCCTCCATTCAGGCTTATTTAGGTTTTACTGTCCAAGGTTTTCTTTCCCTTTAGCATCAGAGAAAGAGAAAGATACAGGAGTTGATGGCAACTCATGAGGCTGTTTGTTCATATCACCCATTGTCACTGAGAACCTCTTGGGTTCCATGAGTTGATTTTAAATAAACGCTGTGGGTCAGAATTGAGTCAGATAATGTTTGAATCATGCTGTGTGTTCCAGCTGAGCTCAGGGTGTTTGGGAGCAGGGAGCTGGGACATTAATAGGGCACTGGAATCAGGGGAAAAGTATCAGGGATGGTGTCCTGGACAAGGTGACACAAAGGGATCAAAGCGACCTGGAGACTGCATCTCCAGAAGTGGACATGTGGGAAGCATGAGCCTGGCAGGAGGATCGGAACCTCTAATGCAGAGTTCCCATCTTAAGATTCCCCTATCCCTGTTGGATACAGTGAAGCCCGAGGCCTGGCTGTCCAGTGGCTCCAGTCCTGGTCCTGGCCGTCTGCAGCTGGTGTGCCATGTGTCTGGATTCTACCCAAAGCCCGTGTGGGTGATGTGGATGCGGGGTGAGCAGGAGCAGCAGGGCACTCAGAGAGGTGACTTCCTGCCCAATGCTGATGAGACGTGGACTCTCCAAGCGACCCTGGATGTGGCAGCTGGGGAGGCAGCTGGCCTGGCCTGCAGGGTGAAGCACAGCAGTCTAGGAGGAAAGGACATCGTCCTCTACTGGGGTAAGAAAAGGACTGGGTCCCAGCTGGAGATGGGTGGAGGTGGTCCTCAGGCATAGAGGGAGGGACTGGGAAGGATGGGGTTGGTACACCCAGTTTCACACATGAGTCCCCCAAGCAGGAGGGCTGGAAGGATGGTGTTCCAGATAGAGGGAGGAGGGAAATAGATACTTGAATCTAAAATAGGACTGAGGTCAGAGGTATTAAATACAAGAGGAAATGAAACTGATAATCTCAGAGATCTGGAAGTGGGTAGAAACCATCCTTGGAAGATTCAGTCTCCAGCAGAGAGGTGATCAAGGTCTGTAGAATGGCAGATTGAGAAGGAATGCTATGGCTTATGGGTGCTTCTTAGGTAGAGACTTGCCAGTCTGCCTTCATTGTTTTATCTAATCTTCACCACTCTCCTTTAAAGCAGTTACTATCATTCTTGTTTTACAAATGAAGACATTGAGGTTAAGGTAGGTACACTGTCCAGTCTCATAGATGGTGGAAGAGCTGTAGACTCAGGTCTGCCTGGCTACAAAGCTTCACCCCGATGCTAGGCTTTGCTATCATTTGCTGGAGTGAACAGAATCAGGGATGCTCCGTGAACTGAGGAAAGATGGGAACTTCTGAGGAATAGAAATTGATGCTTTAAAGTCAATGAATATATGAGAAAGTGCTCTAAATCACTAGTATTCGGGGAAATGGATATCAAAACTACATTAAGATTTCACCTCACTTCAGTCAGATTGGCAAAGATGAAGAATATAAACAACAACAGTTGTGGGGAGATAGGAACACTAGGACACTGTTGGTGGAATTGCAGATTGGTACAGCTGCTCTGGAAAGCAGTGTGGAGAATCCTCAAAAAATTAGGGATGAACCCACCATATGATACAGCTCTCCCTCTTCTGGGTATTTTCTCAGAGGAGTTAGAATCAGCACATTACAGCAACACAGCAAAATCTACATTCATAGCAGCTCAATTTACAGTAGATAAATTATGGAACCAACCCAGATGTCCCTCACTGGATGAATGGATCCAAAAGCTGTGGTATATATATATACAATGAAGTTCTACTCAGCAATCAGAGACAATATTTTGGCCTTTGAAGTTAAATGGATGGTAATGGTAGAAATCATGCTGAGCCATTCCCAGAGACTCAAGGGTCAAATGTTTTCCCTCATTTGTGGAGGTAAACAAAACCTAGACTTGGGTGAAAGGTTGTCAAACTCATGTAGTAGACCCTGAAAAGGTATAGCAACATATTTATCTTGGGTAACCACAGATATGTATGTTGTGGGGTGAGAGGTGGTGGAAGAGGAGAGGGAGGGAGTATAGGAAGGGATATCATACTCTTTACAATCACTTAATTACTTATGCAATCAATTAATTATGGAAAATTCATAATCTAAACATTTATATCACTTGTAGGGGCAAAATATAGAAGAATCAAGAGACTGGTTGTGGGAAACAAGGAGGTAACTCTGGTTTAAGAACAAATGCATATTGTTATTTTATATGCATAGAGTGTACAATAACACAACTCCTTTTTTTCTTTTTTAAGAGAGAGGGACAATGAGAGAGAGAGAGAGAAAGAGAGAATCAATTTTATTTAGTTTTTCATGCAGCCTTCATTGCTGGGACACTTGATTGTGTATGAGCTGCTGGGGTTTGAACCTGTGTCCTCATGCATGCAGGCAAGCGCTGAAACAACTGAGCCACTGCTCGAGCCCCAATAAAACAACCCCTTAATAAAAAATAATAAAAAAAGAAGTTGATGCTGTAAATTGGGGGAGGAAATAAAAAGCAGGAGGCCTCCTCACATGTGGCAGGGAGCTTGATATGGGGAGGGGTCTGTGCTGACGCAATCCTGTGTTCCCCCCATGCAGATGGGAGCCACACCTCCGTGGGCTTGATCCTCCTGGCAGTACTGATATGCCTGGTATCCATCTGTCTGCTCATCCTAGGCTTAAACTTCTGGATTAGGAAGCGCTGGTAAGTGTCCCTTTCCAGCTGCTCCTTCCTTCATCTTCTGCTCCTCCATTCCCTGTTCCCTCTTTCCTAAAGTTGATTCTTCTTCTATTCCCTCACAGCTCCTATGAAGACATCCTGTGAATCTCCTGGCCACCCAGGTCCTCAAGTTCCCAGTCCTTGCCTGCTCAGGAATGGAGGATGAATGGAGAGGTATCTTGGAGAAGTAAAGAAATAATCACCACATCTTTTTGACATTTATCTGAAAGAATTTAAGTACTTTTTCTTCTACTGTAAGTTTATAAGCACAAGTGGATTTGTACACACAGGAGTGCAATGAGGAGATAAAGGCTGGGGTGAAGTGCACATGTTGGTCATTGAGTGATGGGATCTGTCCCAAAGTGGAAAGCACGTGTCCTGTGCAAGGGTGGCAGCTGCAGTGGTCTGTTGTCAAGTGTAAAGTCAAACTCTGGCCTGACTGTATTCTACGTTTCTTAAGAAAACTGGAAATCTGGAATTTCATTTAAAGTGTTTACTCATAATTTTGCAGAATATTCTATGTAAAATTCCAAATAAACACTGCTGACTGATGACATCTTAGGCATTCCCAGTTTTTGTCTTTTATGGAAACTTTGGAAAGTAAGAAATAGATCTCAGTATGTATGGGAATTGATCTAAGTATTAGGTAACATCATTGCAAAGAATGGAAGAGCTGACTGTCCAGCTAGAGAAATAATTTTGGAACTGTACCTCACAGTAAATATAAATAGCTCCATATATGTTAGAATTGGAAGTTTTTGAAAAAATATGTGTATATATATGTGTATGTGTGTATATATATATATATACATACATATATGTATATATATAGTTTTTACCACAACAGGTGTTCAGAAACTAGAAATTAAAATTTACATATATTAAAAATAAAATGTATGATGATAGATATTATAAACCAATGATAGCTTGGGTAAAATATGAACCGCAAATGACATAGTGTTAGTTAATATCATTAATGACAGTTTTTTACCAATTTACAAATAAATTTAATACTCTAAATAGTAACTGGACAAAGTTAGGATAGCTCACAAAGAGAAAACTAAAATGGCTAATAAACATAATAAAAGATGATCATCCTCATTAATAATCATGGAATATAAATCAACGTATTAATGAGCTAGTTATTCCAACATCAGTTTGCCAGCAATTTAGTCTGTAGTATTTTGTTACAGCAGCACAAATGGATTAAGGAAGTCAGAAGTAGAGCAGACTTTAATCTGGGATTGATTTTTTAAAAACATCACCACTTTGGCCTATGTTAACTCCTAACTCTATGTATTACCAACGGACTTCCAGTCTCTGCATACATCCTCCTCTCATGGCTGTAGCTTGGTTCTTCTTCAAGTAGGAAGCTGTAGAAACAGATTCCCCTTTCTGTCCCTTTAAAAAGAGTGGATCTGAGTCTTGCCTATCTTGAATTAAAATAATAAAAATCAGTAGCATTTCCGTTCATGAGCATACTCTGGTCAGCTACTCCCTCTGGTGGCAGCATCAACTTCCAGCTGGAATTTCTACGAACATTCCCATCAGCAAGAGCTCTGTCATCTAGAAGATGACACATTTTGTGGCCATAGATATTGACTGGCTCCTGCTCTGAATAGGATCATGCAATTTTAGGCAGGAATGTAGCATGAGAAAAGGTTGGAGGTGATTGAGATTATAAATCAGTGCAAAGATTGTCAAATTTTTCTGTAAAGGGCCAGATAGTAAATATTTTGGGTTATATGATTCTTGTTACAACTAATCAACTCTGCTTTATAGTGTAGAAGCAGTTATAGACAACATGTAAATGAATAACCATGGCTTTGTTCCCACGAAACTTTATTTATGGACACTGAGATTTGAATTTCATATTTTATTATTTTATTTGATTTTATTTATTTTTGTAGTACTAGAGATTGAACCTAGTGCCTCACTCATGCTGTCACTGAGCTATACTCACAGCCCCCAACATTTTAAAAATGCAAAAATCATTCTTATCCTAAGGTAGTCAAAAGGTAGTAGGCTGGATTTGAACCTTAGGCTGTAATATGGCATAGTTGTAGCTGCACAGTGATCCAGATATCAAAAGGATAACTAATATGGAGCTGGAGCAGTGGCTCAGTGGTTAAGGTGCTTGTCTGGCAGGCGCAAGTGCACAGGTTCAAACCCTAGCACCTGTGTACACAACTAAGTGTCAGAGCAACAAAGGACATGTGAAAAACTAAATAAAAGTTGATTCTCTCTGTCTCTGTATCACTATCCTTCTCTCTCTCTCTCTCAAAAAGTTTAACTAATACTCTTTTTAATATCCTGTTTAGGGGGGGTAGAAATTCCCAAAGATTTGCATTAATTCTGGGCCATGGTGGTTGGATGGTGGAGTTATAGGGGCATGAGTCTCTCTGAGATGAGATACAGATAGACTTGTGAGGTTTTCTCATTTATTTTGGTATTAAGTTCATGATTAATTCAGAATTCATGGTTTTCTTTTTTTTAACCAGTAAGTTAAAATCAGTTGAATCAGCAGATCTAGAAATATTTCAGACAATATTGAAAAGCTAAATAATGCTTTATAAAAGGATATAATTGGGCTGGAGCGATGGCTCACTGGTTATGGTGCTTGCCTGGAATGCATGAGGATGCAGGTTCAAACCCCAGCACCATGCACACTACAGTGTTGGAGCAATGCAAGCCACGTGAAAAACTAAATAAAAATTAATTCTTTCTCTCTCCCTCACTGTCCCTGTCTCTCTTTAAAAAGGATATAATTTAAAAACAAGAACAATCTATTATTCCCTTACGAATTTGTTTGAGAATTTCTTGGTGATATGTATCAAGTTGTTGAGTTCCTAGATCTTGGCTATGCATTCTACTGGATTGCTGTTCTCCCTCCATTCCTGAAAATGGTGTGAGTCCTCCAGTATTCCCACCTCTGCAAGATTTGGGGCACTATCCTCCAGTCTAAGTTGTTTCTAGACTAATGCATTTAATTCACTGTTGCTTTATGTTTTGTTTTCCTGACAAGTAAGGATTTTAATGTCTTTTCATGTGATTGTTAGCTTGTTTTTTGATTCTTTTTCTTTAAATTGATTGTTACTATCTTTTGCCAGATTTTCTCTGATGATTGCCTTCTTGATTTGCTGAAATTCATTCTATATTTAAATTTCATCAAGTTTTGAAATTGCAAATATCTTCTTTTCCATCATCTACCTATTGACTTTTTTCATTGTGCTTTTTCTCCTTCATTGACTAGAAGATCTTACTTTCATTATAATCATGTTTATAATAGTTTGAAACTTATGGTTTAGTCCTTTTTGAAGTTTATTTGCATAGTCCTTTCTTATCTCTAGATATATATGTTCTTCTAAACCTTTATAATATTTCATATTATATTTAGATATTTAATCCATCTAGAACCTATGCGTGATGAATGTTTGGAGGGCTTTCAGTTTCAAACAAAACTATATGTGAGTCAGTTTGCATAAGTGATTTACATCAAAGTTTCATTTCTTGCTCATGTTCCATGTATAACATGGTTTTGCTGTGGCTTTGGTCTAGGCCAAGGCTTGAGTTTGGGTCTGCTCCACACAACTTCTTCATTCCATGGTCCAGGTAAAGGAGTTCTGATGTGGGACCTGCCTGATGTGGAGAAAGAGGGAAACAACAAGAAGCTGAAATTTGCAATTGCACCCAGAGTTTCCGCTCGAACATGGTGTGTGTCATGACCCCTCACATTTCCTTCCTGAAGTCAGGTGGCCAAGTCTAACAGGATCATGTTCACCTCTCATGGGTGAGAGGTGAGAAAGAGGGAAAGTAATTGCTTATTAACAATACCAGTGAGCAACTTCTCATATATATATATATATGACGAACTCATTTAATTCACCGTTGCTTTATCTTTTATATATACACACACATACACTTACATATATACAGATATATGGGTGTATATATATATAAATAATCTATATGTTGTAAACATATATTACTATGGATTTGTTGTGTGCCTTAATATCTTTTATCTGGTAGGAAAATTTCCTTTGCCCCTCTTTTTTATTTTCAACTTCCATGGATTTTTATTCCTCCATATAAACTATTCATCAACTTTGAAAAAATAGCTAATTATATTTGAAGGATGATAATGAACTGTGCTTGTGTGTCTTATATTAGCCCTGTTTTATCATGATAGGAAAGCATACCGTGACCAACGCCAGAAAACCAGATGTTCCTTTGAATACCTTGCTTCTCTTTACCTTTTAATATTTAAATTTTCATCAAGCTTTATAAACTACAAATATTTTATATATTTTTTTATGTCTCTCCTTCCCTTCTCTATGGTTACTTCCTTAGTTCTTCATTTTTTTGTTACCTGTCAATAACTCCTGATATTTCTCCCCGTATCTGATTTTGGTCATATTTAGCTCTTTACTCATGCTGCTGCTAGAGTAGTATTTTTCAAATACAGATCATATTTTTTAAATTTTATTTTTATTAGTACATTATAGTTGTACATGATGTTGGATTTGGTGCCGTGTATTCCTAGATGCACACAATACAGTAATATAATTTGGGTAATATCCCTCACCTCCCTCATCCCATCTCCTGGTCCCTTGCCTTTCTTTCTGGGTTACACATTTTTTCCTAATATATCCAAGTATAGTGATATAATTCTTATATGTATAAAGAATATTTTTTTAATATATGTGTCAATAGTATATACAATGACATATTACAAAAGCAAGGAGTGTACCTTGTTTTAACTCAGTTCCAGCGTTTCCCCTTTGCCTCCCTTCCCCCCATCCACTGTTCTTTTTAGATATATTTGACAATAGGATCAAACGTTTACATTTACATAAACATTTACAATTGCATAAACTATTTTTATATAGTACAGCTTATTCTAATTCATTCCCCAGTATCCTTCCACCCTCTCTTCTTTCTCTTCCCTCTACGGGTCTTTCTGTTGTTTACTAAATGGCTTTTTTTCTCTTTTTTTAAGTGACTTATTGAATTATGTGTTGATGAGATTCACTACAGTGTGTTCACATATGGACAGGAACAAGTTAACTCTGATTCCTTGCATTAACTTTCCCAATTTCATTCCACCGTCATTCATTTCCTTCCCCTTTGACTGTTCCTCTGTTCTTTACCTTATTTCAAGTTAGCTTCACTATATCAGAGAGAACATTCAACTTTTGGGTTTTTTTTCATACTGGCTTATTTTACTTAGTATGATACCCTCCAGTTTCATCCATTTTCTAGCAAATGATATAATGTCATTCTTCCTTATGGCTGAGTAATACTTCATTGTGTGTATATGCTACAATTTCTTTATCCATTCATCAGTTGAAGGGTGCCTTGGTTGGCTCCATAGCTTACTATTGGGAATTCAGCTGATACAAACGTTGATGTGGCTGCATCACTGTAGTATGCTGATTTTAGGTCCTTCAGATATATATAACAAGGAGTGGGATAGCTGGGTCAAATGGTAGATCCATTCCTAGTTTTTAAAGGAATAACCATGCTGCTTTCTAGAGTGGTTGTACCAACTTTCAGTACAACCAACAATATGTATGCCTTTTCCCCACATCCCCACCAACATTTATTGTTGTTTGTGTTCTTGATTATTGCCTGAAGGGGTTTATTATTACACTTTCATACATGCACACATCATAACAATTTATTGTGGGCCAATTTCTTCCCTATCCAAGAACATGGGAGGTCTTTCCATCTTCTTAAGGTCTTCTTCAATTCTTTCTTTGAATTTTAGGAAGGTATGTTTATGTATATTGATGCTTCATATATATATTTATATATTTATTGATTTATTTATGATGGTTATATCCTGTTGCTGTATGTTTCCCTTGAGTATTATGAAATGATATTTCTCTGTCTCTTCTGATTAATTTTAGTTTGAAGTTCACCTTCTCTGCTCTGAGAATTGCAATACCAACTTGTTTATGGGAGGTATGCGCATGATATGTTTTTTCCCATGCCTTTACCTTCAGTCTATGTATGTCTTTGCCTGTGAGGTGTGTCTCTCTTGTTTTTTAATCCAATCTGCCAAACTATGACTTTTTATTAAAGAGAGAAAGGGAGGGCTGGAGCGGTGGCTCAGCGGTTTCGGCACTTGCCTGGCAAGCACGAGGACCCGGGTTCAAACCCCAGCACCACGTACACAACTAAATGTTAGAGCTACTAAGCCATGTGAAAAACTCAATTAAGTTGTTTCTCCCTTTCTCTGTCTCTTTCACTGTCACTCTCTCTTAAAAAAAGAAAGAGAGAGGGAGAGGGAGAGAGGGAGAAAGAGAGAGAGAGGAAGAGAAGAGAGAAGAGAGAAGAGGGAGAGGGAGAGAGTGAGTGAGAGAGAGAAAGAGAGAATCAACTTTATTTAGTTTTTCATCTGGTTTCTGACACTTAGTTGTATATGTGGTGCTGTGGTTCAAACCCAGGTCCTTGCACACGCCTGGCAAGTGCTTCAACTGCTGAGCCACTGCTCTGGCCCCAACATATGTATGTAAATTGGAGAGTTTAGACTGTTTACATTCAATGATACTATAGGGAGATGATTTTTATTTCCTGCCATTTTGATTTATTTCTAGAATTTGATTTGGAGCTGATTCTCTTTTGAATGATTATTCTTTTAGTGTAATGTCTCCTTTTGTTGGTTTTCATTTTTGTTTTTTGTTTCTTTGTGATATATTTTGTTGAGTATGTATGTGGTGCAGGCTTTGTAGTTATGAATTCTTTTAGCTTTTGTTTAGTGTGGAAGTTTTTATTTCATCTTCAAATTTGAAGGTTAATTTTGCTGGATATAGTATTCTTGGTTAGCATTCCTTTTCTTTTGGAGCTTGGTTTATATTATTCCAAGCCCTTCTTGCCTTTTGGGTCTGGTTTGAGAAATTGCTTGTGATCCGAGTTGGTTTTCCTATAAATATGATTGGTCTCTTTCCTCTTGCAGATTTTAAGATTTTGTCCTTGTTAATATCCAGAATTTACAAAGTCCTCAAAAATTTCAACCTCAAAAACACAAAACCCAATCAATAAATGGGTCAAAGAGCTAAATAGAAACCTCTCAACAGAGGATTTTGATCAAGTCAATGAATATATGAGACAGTGCTCTAAATCATTAGTAATCAGAGAAATGCAAATTAAAAGTACATTAAGATTTCACCTTATGCCAGTCAGATTGGCAAAAATGAAGAATATAAATAATAATAGATCCTGGAAGGGTTGTGGAGAGATAGGAATGCTAGCATACTTTTGGTGGAACTGCAGACCTGTACAGCCCCTCTGGAAAGCAGTGTGGAGAAAAAAAAAATTAGGGATCAACCTACCATATGATCCAGGTATCCCTCTCCTGGGTGTTTTTCCAGGGAAGTTAGAATCAGCACATTACAGTGACACAGAAAATCCATGTTCATAGCAGCTCAATTTACAATAGCTGAATTATAGAACCAACCCAGATGCCCCTCATTGGATGAACTGATCTAAAAACTGTGATATCTACACACACACACACACACACCATGGAGTTTTACTCAGCAATTAGAAACAATGATATTGCAGCTGTTGAAGGTAAATGGATGGCAATGGAAGAAATCATGTGGAGTGAAGTTAGCCTAACCCAGAGAGTCAATGACTTCATTCATCTAGGGAGGTTAGAGCTAGACCCAAGCCTGTGTGAAAGGTGATCAACCTCATGTATTAGACCCAGCAAAGGCATAGTAACATACAACTTAGGGAATTCATAGATATGTATCGGGAAGGAGGGGGCAGGGGGGCGGGGAGAGGAAAGGATGGGAGAATAGGGTGGGATCTAGGGAGTAAATCTAATTTAAGAATATATACACATCATATTGTTACTTTGATTATACAATAACTAAATTTCTTAATTAAAAAAACTTAAAAAAATGATTTTGTCCTTGTTCTGTATGTTAGGTATTTTCATAACAATGTGCCTTGGGCTAGGTCTTTCAGGTTTTTGTATATTTGGAGTTCTATTTGCTTCCTGAATTTGAGTTCCATTTCACTCTTAAGGTTTGGAAAAATTTCCAAAATTATTTCATTGAAAAGATTGTGCAGGGGTTGGAGCAGTGGCTCAGCTGTTAGGGTGCTTGCTTGGCATGCACAAATACATGAGTTTAAACCCCAGTACCACGTACACAACAAGTGTTGGAGCAATGAAGGCCACATGAAAAACTGAATGAAAGTGATTCTCTCTTTCCCTCTTTCTTTCTCTCTCTCTTAAAAAAAAAAAGAAAAGATTGTGCAGATGATTAGTTTGTTCCAAATTTTTCTCCACCCCAATGACTCTCAAATTTGGTCCCTTGATGTTATCCCAAATTTCTTGAATGTTCTGTTCATGATCTCCTAAAATATGGGTGGATTTCTGAATACTACTATTTTAATTCAATGTGTGACCTCTGCTGACCCCAACATCAGTCCCTCTTTAAGAGAAGCTATTCAGATCTATTTACTATAGTCTCTTCTATGCTAACTCTTGTTCTATTCAAACTTGGAAGAACAAAAGTTTGCTGCAATTGTTCTTTCCAGTTCCTTGAGTTCAGTGAAATACCTATAATGAAAATTCTGGAACAGATTAGATGAATAGCAGTTTAATTAGTAACATTATTATCCTAAATGGGTACTATAGGGAGGATGGGAAGAAGATTGGGTAAGTGGGAGAGGTAAAGCGGAGAGGAGGTAAGAGAGTGAGAGAGGGAGAGAGCCTAAGATTAATCAATTTGCACCAAGTTAGAAAGGAAAGGAGAGAGAGGGAGACAGAGGGAGGGAAGAAGAGAGAGAGAATCTGATAGGGTTGAATATACACCAGGGTAAATGGAGGCAAAGTGGAGTGTTAGGACACCTATTAGGGCTGGTGTCCTTCCTTTCCTCTGGCAGTCTCACCAGTTCTCTCCCTGCTTGCCTATGGTTTGGTGCTCCGATGCTGGTTTCAGTCCCAGAGAAAGTCAAAAGACTTTCTCTTTTGCTAGAGGTCAGTAACTGGAGAAGTCTTCTGGCTGGAGGAACTGTGGGCTTTGTCTCAGACAATGGGTGCACAGGTGCTAGCAGTGCAGAACTGGTGAATTTGTACCCTGGTTGGAGTGAAGTTGGCAGCCGTGTCCAATGGGTGAGTGGAGATTTGTATTTCAGGGGAACAGCTCAAGTATCTGCCCAGTGGGCCTTTGTGCCCCTTGACACTTTCCTGGGAACTGAACACCCTCAGCTGACTTTGTCCCTTAATTTTCAGAGCAGGGAGGGTAAGGGGAGCAGGCTTCAGCAATCCACTCTATTAGTGTTCTCTGTAGAAATTCTCTCCAGCTCAATTCCCAATAGGGTCCTCTGCTCTGAGCATCTTGGCACTTTCCTGGGAAATGCTGGCTATAGTTAGCCAGCACTGTCCTTTTGTTTGCAGAGCAAGGTGGGTGAGGCAGAAAAAGTTAGGTAGTCAGTGTAGGCAGAACAATGTGGGTTGATAAGGAGATCATCTTTCCTGAGAAGGCAAAGACATCCCCCAATGCTAATGAGGGTCTGACAAGACAGGCCCAGATGCAGACACTCTCTGCTGCTAAGGAAGGAGCCACACTCTTTCTATTGGCACCTAAGGCATGGACCAAAGACTAGACCAGAATTCCCGTCTCCTGTGTCCTAGGTACAGGGGCAGGGAAGCAGTGACCAATCGAGGAGAGGACGTCATATAAACAGGGCGAAGCTCATTGCCTCATCGGCTCTGTCCTCTTCCCCCTCTCTGGGGGAAGTCTGCTCTTTTCCCTATGCTTTACTTTCTATAAAATAAAATCTGTCTACTACGCTTGACTCGGCGACCCTCGGTTTCATTCTTCGATTCCGAGAGGACACGAACCTGACATCCACATCACTGGCATCATGGGGAGTGGGGAACGGGGCATCAGCAATTTGCCACTCAATTGTAGGCACTGTAGAAATTCTCTGCAGCTCAATTCCCAAGCAGGTACCTTGCAGGGGAATTTCCCCAGCCCACTTAGCAGGTGTTTGGGCGTGGGAACATTCTGACTGTTGCTGTGTTAATTCAGTGAGCTGACTGGCAGGGTGTAGTAAAATGGCTGTGGGGCCCGACCTAGCCCTGTCTTCAGGACTTGGCTTCAAACTGACCATGGTATTTCTCAAGTAAAAAATTTCCCTCTTTTACCTTCATGTTTTAAGTTACGAGTGCCCCTCTGACTCTTTCCGTGCGTGGGAGGGCTCAAGAGAGTCTTTTTGTTCACCCAGAGTTTCTCTCTGTGGCGCTCCTCCCCACACTCCACTGTCCCCAGATTCAAGGTCTAGCTAAGTTGCTAAGGCAGCCCTTGAACTTGAACTTGTGATACTCCTGCTTCAGACTCCTGAACCATTGGGGCCACCATGCTTGGCTTGACTATTTTTTTATATTTAAAAAATTCTGTTTTGCTTTCATTTAAAATTTAACAGCATTGAGTTTTCATCTTCTCTTTCTCATCTGTCCTGAATATGTAATTATTTTAAATTTTTAATATTATTTCTTTGAACATTTTTTCTTGCCTATTGTTGTATAAATTAATCTGTTTTGTTGATATTTTTTTCCCAAAGAACCAGCTTCTGGCTTTATTAATTAACTTTGATTTCAGTTGTATCAAATTCTTCTCTTCTTTATAGTTCCCCTGGCATTAGTCCATTGTTCTTTAGTTTTCAGTGGTTTTTGGTTCTATGATAAACATTTAAAATTTTGTTTTTCTTGAAATACCACTTCATGCAAAAGTGAAGGGTACTGTAAGGGAGATTCCAACACAATTCTTACTACTATTAGTAAATACAGCAACCAAACCAATTTGCCTCAATATAAAAGATTTGAGTGACAAAATTAAAATATTAACTTGGTGGAACTATACAGAATTCTTCATCCAAAAGTTGTATAACACCATAATATATTTTTTAAATTGTTAATCAACACTCATTATAGATTTTCAACACTTCTTTGACTTATGAATTCCTTAGCAATATGCTTTTTTTTTAAACCAAATAACCAAATATGTGAAGATTGGACATTTTTATTTTTGATATTAACTTTTAGATTAGTGATACTGTGGTTGTAGAATGTAAATAGGGTCTATGCATTATGCTTCCCACCTTCAAAAATTTTGGGGGATTTTCTTTATTATCTAGGATGTAGTCCATATCACTCAGGTATGCCTGAGAAGAGCATGCACGCCCCAGTTTTTGGATGGAGAATTCTATATATGTCCACAAGAAAAATTTTAATTGTGGTGTTAAAATTTTTCATATCCATGTTGATTTTGTCAGTTGTGTTTATTATTCATTATGAGATTTATAGTAAAATTTCTCTTTTTTTTTTTTTAAAGAGAGAGGGACAGTGAGAGAGAGAGAGAGAAAGAGAGAAGCAATTTTATTTAGTTTTTCACGTGGCCTTTGTTGCTCAGACACTTCGTTGTGTACAATGTGCTAGGGTTTGAACCTGTGTACTTGGGCATGCAAGGCAAGTGCCTTAACCACTGAGCCACTGCTCCAGCCCCTCCCTTTAGTTTTAAAAAAGTTTTGGAGTTTATTTTGTTGGGTATGCACATATTTAAATTTTTAGGTGATCCTAAAACTGTATTACTAAGAAGTAATTTTCTAACTCTTTCTCTTCAGTCATGCTTTTTTTCTTAGTCTTTTTGGATATAATTATAGTTACACCAATTTTTCCTTTGGTTGTTGTTTTAATTTGCAATTTCTTGAATGGTGATATTGAACATCTTTTCATATGCTTTTAGGTTGTTTATGTACCTTTGGAGAAATGTCTATTCAAAATCTTGGCTTATTTTTAAGAAATCATGTCCAACACCATGAGACTTTCTATGTTTTCTTCTAGGAATTTTATAGTTTTAGGTCCTGAATATTGGTATGTAATTAATTTTGAGTAAATTTTTATATATGCTGTAAGGTAAGGGTTCAACTTCTTTGTCTTGTATGTGGATATCCAGTTTACTCAGTGCTATTTGTTGAAGTGACTGTTCCCCATTGGATAACCTTGTCAAAGACTATTCCAGGGCTGGAGGGGTGGCTCAGGAGTTGGAGCACCTGCCTGGCATGTGCAGGGATCCGGGTTCAAACCCCATCACCACATATAAAACTGAGTGTCACAAAAACAATGGCTAGATGAAAAAATAAATAAAATTGGCTCTCTCTTAAAAAAAGAGATTATTCGACCATAAATGCAAGGATATTTACTTCTGAGCTTTTTATTTGGTTCTATTCATCTTTATGTCTGTTTTTATGCCAGTAGGGCAATATCTTTAGTTCTGCAGTATCTTTAGTTTTGCAGTGTTTTGAAATCAGGGAGTGTGAGTCTTTTAGCTGTTTTTCTTTGTCAAGATTGTTTTGACTGTTTGGGGCCCTTTGAGATTCCAAGTGGAATTTAGGATAGGAGATGACATTGTCTTTCGTCTATGTAAATTCAGTGGGCCTATTTTGGGAAATACTTTCTCCAAATAGGAATTTGCTTTTTTTTTTTTCTTACCACTTCAGAGGTTTAGCGTCTGCACAATAGTTTAGGACTTAGCTCTCCCTTACTTGCTGTTTAAAGGATAAATATGCCTCTCACAGATTTACTAGAAGACTTAATTATAGGGCATCCATGCCTCCTCTCTGTTTTGCACATCCAGGCTGGCTCCCTGAAACTCTCAGTTGCTGGCTGCTCTTTTATCTGCCCCTCTGGCCTTAGTGGCCTACTTTTTTGGCTTGAACTCTATGTCTCAGAAAGCCTAGTGTCTGGTGCCCGCATTGCTGTCTCTCCCCCACTGTAGTTCCAGGCTCAGCTCTCCTCTGTGTTTTAATTTGTTCTTTAGTGTGTCTCTGTGTTTGCTGTTTAGGGGGTGTGGTTGCAGTACTGCCATTGTGAGTCGGAGCCCCAGGGAATGTGTCCCACCTGTGTTCTTGTTTGTGCAGTAGGAGCCATTACTAGGCTTGCAAAAGGAAAACAGAATCCTAGATTCCAGAGTTTGAAACATAACTACACTTCCAAAACCGCTTGCTGCCCAGCAGGAGATAATTATAAAGAAAGATCAGTTGTAGAGAAAACAAGGAAACTATAATTTTCCTTAGAAACTGGTTACAATTTAAACAAACAATTTTCTGCCTGGGATGTGAAAAAAGGTGGAAGAAAGTCACTTTCCTGGCAATGCCAAAACAAACCCTTAGGATGTTATAAAACTCAAACTTGTCCATGAAACACTGAAGAGTGGTAGATGCAAGGGAAGCCCAGGGGGACTGATTTTCAGACACTGAAGTCATTAAGAAGTGACAGATTCTGGAGGCAAAGGTGGAGGAGAAAGCTTGCCAAAGACTGTACAGAGAGGTACTGGCAATATTGGTGATAGGGCAGTCTAGGTGCCTCCCAAATGCAGCAGAAGTGTACTTGACCTAATAATTCTCACTAAGAACCGTGATGGTGGGGCTAAAAAGTAGGAAGAACTCTCTAGTCTTATTTATTATTGTGGTGCTTAGAAATGAGGGCCTTTTTTTTACTACTGATTCAAAATGTGAAACGGAGTGCTAACCCGCACCAGGCTCCAGGACTACACATTGAAAAAAATCCCAAGAAATTAGACATACACAGGAACAGTTGTGGCATGCGGAGGAAAGGCTAACCAGTGGTGAGTTCAACCTTAAACATCACTGCCTTGTCCAAGATTGCCTTGATATTTGGTGAAATCCAAATGATCACCTTGATGTCGGTGATGTGGATGTCGGGTTCGTGTCCTCTCAGTCGAAACCGAGGGACACCGAGGCAAGCGTAGTACACAGATTTTATTATAGAAAGTAAAGCACAGGGAAAAGAGCAGACTTCCCCCAGAGTGAGGGGAGGGGACAGAGCGATGGGGCAGTGAGTTTTGCCCTTTTTATATGATGTCTTCTCCTGGATTGGTCACTGCTTCCCTACCCCTGTACCTAGCACACAGGTGTGGGGAATTCTGGTCAGTCTTTGATCCATGCCTTAGGCTCTTTGATCCATGCCTTAGGTGCCAAGAAAGATTGTCGTTCCTTGCTTAGCAGCAGGGAGTGTCTGCATCTGGGCCTATTGTGTCAGACCCTCATTAGCTTTGGGGGATGTCTTTGCCTTCTTAGGAAAGATGATCTCCTTATCAACCCACATTGCTGTGCCAACGCTGAACTGCCTAACTTTTTCTGCCTCAAGGTTTGCCCTTTTTATATATGATGTCCTCTCCTGGATTGGTCCCTGTTTCCCTGCCCCTGTAACTAGGACACAGGCACAGGGAATTCTGGTCTAGTCTTTGGTCCATGCCTTTGGTGACAATAGAAAGAGTGTGGTTCCTTCCTTAGCAGTAAGGAGTGTCTGCATCTGGGCCTATCTTGTCAGACCGTTATTAGCACTGGGGGATGTCTTTGCCCCCTCAGGAAAGATGACCATCAGTTAATTTTCTCTTCTTCCACCCACATTGTTCTGCCTACACTGACTGCCTAACTTTTTCTGCCTCAGCCTTTCCACTTCAGCAATAATACTTAGGAAGAGATTGTACATACTTGATAATAAAAGCAAAGAAAAAGAGTTTTACGACTTGATCTCCACTCTTATCTATATAAAGAAGGTCCCTGACTTACCATGGTTTGACATACTATTTTTCAACTTTAAAAGGGTGTGAAAATTAAACACATTCCGAAGGAATGAATTTTGTTCTTTTCCCAGGCTGATGATGTGCAGCACAGTACTCTCTCTATTACTGGACAGTAGCTGTGAACCACTGTTCTGTCAACCACACGAGCACAAGAATAGACAGCCAATACCCTACAGCATACCGTGTTGTTAAGCTGTAAAGTTCAGTAGGTTTGCTGTATTGAATGCATTCTTGACTTAATATTTTTAATTTATGATGGATTTATTGCATGGTAAGCCTAACCTAAATTGCAAAGTATTTAAACCGCACATCATTGGTGTGTGATGATCAATACTAGAATATATTTACATTTGTGAAAAATGATAAAAAAACTACCAAATATCATAGATAACTCAGACATTAGAATAAGCAGAAAATGAGATTAAAAGTATTACAAAGATGCTTGGAAATTTAAAAACAAACGATGAAACAAAATACCAACAGAAGTCCTTCAGGATAAAGAGAAAATAAATTATAAACTGAAATATACAAAGAGAACTGGAAAGAATTGGCAATATTAAATGGGTGGTATATTTTGTAATGATAAAACAATTCAAAAAGAAGACATAAAAATCCTAAATATTAAGGTGCCTAACACTATTTTAAAATTACCAAAAGATTCGTAGAAATAAAGGAAGAAATAATTAAATGAAAATCATTTTCATTTAATAGAGTTTTTTTTTAAACATACCTTCTCTCAGAAATTAATAGAATAAGTAAATAAAATCAGTGAGGATATAGAAGATTTGAACAATCATTATCAACCAACATAGCCCAATGTATACCTATTAGACATCATACCTAACCAAATTCTGGGTATATATTTTCTTCCAACACATTTGGAAAGCCATATGTTGGACCATAAAAGAAGTTTCAGTTAATATGGAAGGATACAGATTGCTAAGTATGTTCTCTAATCACAGAGGAAATGAATTTGGAATCCATAGCAATAAGACATCTAGAAATACTCAAAATATATCAAAATTAAACAGTACCTTAAAATAGTGAATAAAAGAATGATCAATTCTGGGCACAGTGGCACACGCTGTATTCACAGGTACTGGGGAGGCTGAAGCAGGAGTATCACAAGTTCCTGGCCAGCCTGGCCAACTCAGTGAGACCATCTTAAAACAAAAAATAAAAAGGACTGGGGATGTAGCTTAGTGGTAGAGCACCCTGGGTTTAATTCCCAGTTCCAGGGCGGGGAAAAAAGGATTAGTCAAGAAAAAAAATCATCGAACAATCAGGATTAATAATAAAAGAAAAGATATCACCATATTAAAGGAATATGATGGGAATACAATGAAAAACTTCGTGGCAATTTATTTGAAAATACAGATTAAACGAAAAAAAATCCTTCAAGAAGAAGAAAGTGAACATTTGAATAGCTCTATGGTAATTTGCTATTAAAGCAATAAATATTAAATGAATAGTAAATAAAGTTAAAAATAAATTATACTATTAACATATTTTTAAAAACCCTTGCAGGAAAGAAATATCCTGGCTCAGAAGGCTTAGTGAATTCTATCAAACATTTATTTATTTATCTAAAGAGAGAGGAAGAGAAAGAGAGAGAAAGAGAGATAATCAATTTTATTTAGTTCTTCATGTGGCTTTTGTTGCTCTGAGACTTTGTTGTGTACATGGTGCTGGGGTCTGAACTTGCTGTAACCACTGAGCAACCACTTCAGTGCCTCTATCAAACATTTAAAGGAAATAAAATAAAATAAAATCCTACATAAAATCTTTGAGAAAACAGAGGGCACAAGTTCCCAATTTGCTTATAAAGTCAGGATATTCCTAACACTGATACCTTATAATGAAATTATAACAAAAAAATTATAGAGCAGTATTCTTCATAAACTTAGACACAAAAATTCTTAACAAAATTTAATAAAATCTAGTAATGTATAAAAAGGTATTATATTGGGGCAGGAGTGGTTTCTCAGTGGTTAGAGCACTTGCCTGGCATGTGCAAGGACCAGGTTCGAACCCCAGCATTACATGCACGTAAGTGTCCAAGAAACAAAGGCCAGATAGAAAAATAAATAGAATTGGTTCTCCCTTTCTCTCTTAAAAAAAAAAAGAAGATATTTTATCATGGGCATATGGGATTTATTCACCCCCTCAAAAGAAAGAACATTGGCTTAATATCTAAAATTCAAACAGCATAATTAATCACATTAATAGACTACTGGAGAATAATCATGTTTATCTCAACAGATAGTATGTCCAGCCTAGGTGTCCAATGAAGGATGAGTGGATATATATGTGCATATATACCATTGTGGTATATATACACAATGGATTTTATTCAACCATAAAGAAAAATGTGATCATTGCATTTTCAGGAAAATAGATGGAACTAGAGACCATCCTGTTAAGTGAAATAAGTGAAACTTAGAAGGTTAAGAGTCTTATGTTTTCTCTCATATGCCAAAAATAGAGAGGAAAAAAGAAAACAAAGGTGGGGGTGGATCTCCTAAAAATTAAAGGAAGATCAGTAGGGGAAAAGGACAAAAGGGTGAGTGGTAGGAAGGGGAGTAATACTGGCCAAATTACACTGTTATAGATTGTGTGCATGTATGAGTAAGTAACAACAAATTCTATCAATATGTACAGCTATTATTTATCAATGAAAATGTGGAAGAAAAGAAATAAGAGATTTGAAACATTCAATATCTGTGTATGATATTGATAAACTCAGTAAATTTTTATGAGTTTATGATAAACTCAGTAAATTAAGAATTGAAGGGAATGTCCTCGATTTGATAACGGACAACAGAAAGCTATAACTAATATGATACTGAATGTTAACATTTTGTGCTTCTAAGAATGGGAACAAAGCAAGAACGTCTGTGTTCATCATTTCCGTTCAGCATCATCCTGGATGTTTCAACACTATTAAGAATTAATAAGGCAGAAGAAAATAATTAAAACCATAAAGCCTGAAAAGCAATAAGCCTACATATTTTGTAAGTGACATAATAGTTTATAAAACTGAGAATATTTAATCATGTTCTGTGTTGTTTTTCAGTCCAGAGTCTGCATATTTAGTACACAGTTTGCAAAGTTTGTCAGGGAACCAAATTAGCTATATTATGATCCAATTCAGGACAAAAGGCATTTAGAGAGAATGTGATCAGAAATGCAATGAGTTAAAAAACCATTTTTGCTTTATCTAAAATTTTAAATAAACATGAGTGCCAGGAAAACCCAACCCAGAATACATCTTACAGTGGACAAAATGACATATAGAAGCAATTCAATCTAACAAAATTACATTTCATAGAAATAATGACTATAAAAGCAAACTCATGCAAAATCTTTATATCACTATTTCTTTCATAGGTTTTTTTTTTACTGTGAACTTTTCATATTGATGCGGGGTTTTTGAGATGAGGCCAGATTCTCTGCTCCCGCTGGCAAATGGAGTCTGGGATGACTACAGATTCCAGCAGCCAAAATAGCTTGCTTCTAGTGTTTGCAGCTATTCGCAGCTAAAACTGGGAATTTGGGCTGGCTGCAGGTTTCTGAGGTTGAAATAGTGTTAGCAGCTCCCCAGCTAAAAGCTGGGTGTTGCAGCTCTTGGTGTGGTGGAAATGCACTCCGGGATTTACTTAAGAAAGGAAAGCAGAGACTCCGTCCGCAAGGTGGAGGGGCACCTGGAAGCAGGACACCGTCTAATGGAGGTCAGGCCAGGGGTTATGTTGATTTGGGGTATGAGCATAATTAACATTCATGCAAAACAGGCATTGAGAGATGCATCTACATCATTGGTTGAAATTCATGCAAAACAGGCATTGAAACTAAGAACCAAAGTCATTGGTTAAAATCTATGCAAAAATAGGTAGCAATTGTTTCTAAGTTCTCATATGTGTTCACCCCCATTTCTTAGTTTTCTCACCTCAGGGACAAAAGAGTTGCTTGCACAGGTGAACCTCTTGGTCATTTGCATTTGAAGGTCCTGAGTGTGCCCTGTCAATCACTCTCTACCAGCTAGCTCCTAGGTGGGACCCTTTGTCCTGACTACCTAGCCATTTTACTCTCTCTCCTAAAACTGTCTCAATATGAAAAATAATTTATCACAATGAATATAGTTTTAATACAGCACAAATAAAATCGAGAATGAAATTATTTAATTGTGGCTTTAGAATAATGGAATTAATTTTGCTTACTGGAATTCATTTGTGGTTTATTTTCTCATAGATGTTTTAATTTGGAGATTTAAGAACTGGAGTGACTCCCCAGAAGGCTGGAGGAATTAGGCTTGTTTAGATTACAAACGTACTTTGCAGATCCATTTTAATGCTGACTATAACTGTGGGACAAAATATGGAGGAAGTAGCCCAGAGAAAGATAAAATCCTCCCTTTACAGCAATGTTTCACTTACAAAGCACCCTAAACCAATATAGTTTACTTAAAAGTACCAAATGGAGTTTGAGAGTTCATTTTAAAGTAGTGGGTTAAGATAAGGATCCTAACAGATGAACAGCTGTAACTGCAGGTGAGCATTCTATAGGCACCAGAATTTCAATTTGGAACAATGAAATTGCAATTTTTCTCTTTAAACATGTTTACGCTTGTGAATGTCCGTATTTCACCACTAGGTGGCACAGAGTGTATCTGTAGGGCTGTGGAGTAGTGAGGCTTAGGGAAAAGAAAAAAAAAAGAAATTTTATTTTTTAATTTTGCGTGTGTGTGTGTGTGTGTGTGTGTGTAGTTTGTCAATATAACATGACAGTAGCAGACACCTCTTGTACCATCCCTACTGAAGCCATTGTGACAGAGGCGCAGTGCAGATGCATTGCACATACTCTGATCTTGGCCCCAAGTCTTGGCATGTGCTTGGGATGCCTGAGAGAAGCTACTTAGCATTTGTGAATGTTCAGAATTGCTAGTGTTGAGGAAGTTGTACCCCATGGGGCAATCTTTTTATAACAAGGATGGGCTGATATTTCAGATTTCCAAATCGTAGACAATTGTGCATTTAACACAGAATTGTCTTTTAAAAATGAGTGTTTCTGTAGCCCCTTTATTTTTTGCTGATCAACAGTTTGTTAGAAAAGCACCTGCAGGTTTGTTACCTAAAGTCTGAGACACTAGAAGAGTCAAAGGTGTCATGAATTCACCTGTAAACAACTTTATGTCTGAGAGCCAGGCAGTTCTGGAGGAAGTGGAGTCTTAGGATGCTTGTTCTCACAGTGCTGCTTGGAGGTCTTAGGGTCTGGCATTTGTGTCCTACAGAGAGTACAGGTGTATATCAAGGCAGCTTTGACAGCAGCTTTTTGGTCATTTCCTTGTTTCTTCTTCTGCCCAGCCTGTTTTTTGGCAATTTCTTTTTTGCTGAGACTGAATCTTCTGCTGTCCTTGAGACATATCCAGGTGGGACAGTCTTGGTTGGAGAGACAGCCAGCCAACACATGAGAGAGGGCCAGGGAATTAATTCCTGAAGGGAAGGAATGGGGAGCACACCCAGCACCACTAGGACCTCCTCCACCCGCGAAGGAGGGGAAAAAGAAGAACTCTTAGGCCAATTTCATATCTTAGCTATTGTGAATACTATTGCATAAACACGAGTGTGTCCTTCTGTCTTTGGTACGATAATTTGATTTCCTTTGGATGAATACCCAGAAGTGGAATATCTGAATCATGTGGTAGATCTATTTTCAGTTTGTTTGAGGAACCTCCACACTGATGCTGTTCTCTATAAGAACTGTACTAATTTACACTCTCATCAGCAGTGTGTAGGACTTCCTCTTTCTTCATACCCTCACTAGCATTGGTTATTTTATTTTTTTCCTTTTTCAAATTTTTTTTAGGCCCTGGGGATTGAACCCAGGACACGTTACCACAGAGTTACATCCTTAGCTCTTTTTAATTTTTATTTGAGACTTAAGTCTTGCTAAGTTGCTCAGGCTAGACTTGATTTTCTATCGATTAATGATTCTAGCACAATTCATCCCTATGTTCTTTTCATTTTTACTTTTCATTTCTTCTGCATGAAATACTTCATTAAGTATGTCTCAGAGCAGGTTTAGTGGTTATAAATTCTTCTAGTTTCTGCTTATCGTGGAAAGCTTTTTATTTCATATTTAATTCCGAAGGATAGTTTTGCTGGATACAGCAATTTTGTTTGGCACCTATTTTTTTCAGGGTTTGGTATATATTTTTCAAAGCCCTCCTGGTTTTTGGGGTCTGATTTGAGAAATCAGTTGAAATTCAATTTGGTTTACCTTTGAATGTGACCTGCAGTTTGTCTCTTGTGGTTTTTTCCTTTCTTTTTAAATATTTATTTATTTTTTATTAGTGCAATATAGTTGTACGTAACGATGGGATTTGTTGTCACATATTCATGGATGCACACATACAGCAATACAATTTGGTCAATATCTCCACCCCCTACACCCCTCTGCCTCCCTCCTCCCCTACCCTGATCCCTTGCCTCTCTTCTGGGTCCTATATTTTTCCTAAAATACCCAAGTACAGTGACATAATTCTTATACCTATGAAGAACATTTTTTATATACATGACTGTAATATATACAGTGACATACTTATGAATGCTTGGAATGTACCTTGCTTTATATCAATTCCAACGTTTCCTCTTCTCCTCCCTTCCTATCATCCCTTGTTATTTTTTGAAGTATTTGACAATAGGATTAAATATTTACATTTTTGTAAAGGCATGAAGCATAGTTTATTCAAATACCTTATGCAGTATTGGGCAATTGTATCTCATAAATATTGACATATTGCTTTTTTGTTTTATGTTCCTAATACATGTGTTCATCTACTTTTCCCCCAAGCCTGGGTTTATCTCTAGCCACAACAAATGAGAGAAAGCATTTGTCCCTTGATTCTCTGGGTTTGGCTAACTTTGCTCAGCATGATTTCTTCCATCGCTATCCATTTACCTTCAAAGGCTGCAATATTGTTGTTTCTAATTGCTGAGTAGAATTCTATTGTGAATATATATATATATATATATATATATATATATATATATATATATATGCCATAGCTTTTGGATTCATTCATCCAGTGAGGGGCATCTGGGTTGATTCCATAATCTAGCTATGGTACATTGAGCTCCTATGAACATGGATTTTGCTGTGTTGCTGTAATGTGCTGATTCTAACTCCTCTGGGAAAATACCCAGAAGAGGGATAGCTGGGTCATATGATAGATCCAACCCTCATTTTTTGAGGAGTCTCCACACTGCTTTCTAGAGTGACTGTACCAGTCTGCAGTTCTACCAGCAATGTGCTAGTGTTCCTATCTCCCCAAAATCCCTCCAGCATTTGTTATGGTTTGTATTCTTCATCTTTGCCAGCCTGACTGGAGTAAGGTGAAATCTTAAGGTAGTTTGGATTTGCATTTATCTGATTACCAATGATTTAAAATACTTTCTCATGTATTCATTGGCTTGCTCAGTGTCCTCTGTTGAGAAGTTTCTGTTTAGCTATCTGGCCCATTTATTATTGGATTTTTTGTGTTTTTATTATTGAATTTTTTGAGTTCTTTGCAAATTTTGGATATTAGTCCCCTGTGAGAGGGATCACAGGTCATGATTCTCTCCCATTCTGTAGGTTGTCTATGAACTGTTTTGACTAATTCCTTGGCTGAGCAAAAGCTTTTTAATTTAATGGCATCCCAATCATTAATTCTTGACTTTAATTCTTTCCCTTTGGGAGTCTTGTTGAGGAAGTCATTGCCAACTCCCATATGCTAAGTGTTGGTCCTAATTTTTTTCTAGCAGTTGCATGATATCTGGTTTAATTTCTTGTTTCTTGATCCAGTTAGATTTGATTTTTTTATTAGAAGTATATAGAGATACAGTTGAGGGGGAAACATTATCAAAATTAGATTTGATTTTTGAGCAAGGTGAGAGATAAGGATCTAATTATTATTTTTCTTGCAAGTGGCTGTCCAGTTTTCTAGCAGCATTTGTTGAATAAGCTATCTCTCCTCCATGTTTTATTTTGTCCCCCTTTGTCAAAGATCAGATGTTTAAAGATTTATGGGTTTGTCTCAGAGACTTTTATTCTATTTCACTGGTCTTCATTCCTGTTTTGATACTAGTATCATGCTGTTTTTACTACTATAGCTCTATAATATAATTTTAGATCTGGTATCTCAAAACCACCTGTTTTGTCTTTTTTGCTTAACAATGTTTTGGCTATTCTGGATTTCTTGTTGTTTCAAATGAATTTGAGAATTGCTTTTTCTATATCTGTAAAGAATGACATTGATATCTTTATGGGGATTGCATTTAATCTGTGTAGTGCTTTTGGAAGTATGGCCATTTTAAGTATATTAATTCTTCCTAACCAAGAGCATGGAACATCATTCCATCTTCTCAGGTCTTCTGCAATTTCTATTTTCAGTGTCCAGTAATTTTCCTCACAGAAGTCTTTTACTTCTCTTGTTAGATGAATGTCCAAGTATTTTATTCTTTTAGAGGATACTGTGAATGGGACTAATTTCCTGATTTCTTCTTCTGCCCTAATATTGTTAACGTATAGGAAAGCTGTTGATTTATGGGTGTTGATCTTTTAGCCTGCTACTTTGCTAAATCTATTCATTAGCTATAGCAGTTTTCTGAAGGAGTTTTTTTGATCTTCCAGATATAGGATCATGTCATCAGCAAAAAGGGATAGTTTAACTTCTTCCCTTCCTATTCTTATTCCATTGGTTTCCTTCTTTTACCTGATTGCTTCAGCCAGGGTCTTGAGGACTATATTGTATAAAAGTGGTGAGAGTGGGCAGCCTTGTCTTGTTTCTGAGTTTAGTTGAAATGATTTCAAATTTTCTCCATTTAGTATTATATTAGTTGAGGGTTTGGCATATAAGGCCTTCACAAAGTTAAGATAAATTCCTTTGATCCCTAATTTCTCTTCAGCTTTGAATATAAATGGGTGCTAGATTTTATCAAAGGCCTTTTCTGTATCTGTTGAGATGATCATATGGTTTTTGTCCTTAATTCTGTTTAAATGATGAATCACATTTACTGATTTTCATATGTTGATCCAGTCTTGCATACCTGTAGTGAAGTCCACTTGATTATGATGAATTATCCCCTTGATGTGTTTTTGAATGCAGTTTGTGAGATCTTTGTTAAGGATTTTTGCATTGATGCTCATCAGGAATATTGGCCTGTAGTTTTCTTTTTTCTTTTTTTTTGATGAGTTTTTGTTAGGTTTTGTTGGTTTGCTAAAAGTGTTTGGGAGAGTTACCTCTTTTTCAATTTCTTGGAAGATCGATAAAGAGAGGTGTTAGCTCTTCTTCAAAGGTGTGGTAAAACTCAACAGGGAATTCATCAGGACCTGGGCATTTCTTTTTGAAGACTTTTAATTGCTGTGTGGATTTCAGTGCCTGTTATTGGTCTGTTTAGGATTTCAATGTCATCCTGTGTCAATTTGGGGATGTTGTATGTGTCTAGACATTTGTCTGTCTTCCAGAGTATCTGATTTAGAGGAGTATAGTTTTTCAAAACATGTTCTGATAATCTGTTTGCTTTCAATGGAGTCAGTGGTGATGATCCCCTTTTCATTGGTGATTTTTGTTGATTTGCTTTTATTCTCTCCTTCTTTTAGTTAGAATAGCTAGGGGTCTGTCAATTCATTTCTTTTTTCAAAGAACCAGTTATGCTTCATTGATTCTTTTTCTTTTTTTTTTCTTTTGTTCTCAATTTCATTGATTTCTTTTTAATCTTGATTACTTCCTGTTTTCTGCTGGCTTTGTTCTTCCTTTTGTAGAGATTTGAGGTAGAGCACAAGATTATTTGTTTGGGATCTCTCCTGATTTTTTTTTATTAGATGAATGTGGAGATACAATTGAGGGAGAAGCATTATCAAACATTCAAGAACAAATGAATATATACTTAGTTATCCAGGAATAATGCCATGTCATGGATACCCAGCTTGGGTTCCCCATGTTACTGTTCTCCCCAGAAGAACCCCTGATATGGATATCTCATGAGGTCAGAGATCTCGAAGTAACCTAGGGAGTCATCTTCCTATTGTGTTAAGAATCATACAATTTGAAGTTATTATTAGCTTAGCCATCTAAAATACTGCTTTCCAATGTATTCTAGCTTCCACATATGAGAGAAACCATTTGGCCCTTGAGTTTCTGAGATTGAGAACTTCACTTAGCATAACTCTTTCCATCTCCATCCATTTGATTTCAAAAGCCATACATAATATTGTCTTCTCTAATGGCTGAGTAGTATTCCATTGTATATAAGTACCAAAATTTTTGTATCCATTCGTCGAGTGAGGGGCATCTGGGTTGGTTCCATAGTCTAGCTATAGTAAATTGAGCTGCTATAAACATTGATGAAGCCACATCACTATAATATACTGATTCTAACTCTTTTGGGAAAATATCCAGAAGTGGGATAGCTGTGTCATAAGGTGGTTCCATCCTTAATTTTTTGAGGATCCTCCACACTGTTTTCCATAGTGGCTGAACCAGTTTGCAGTCCCACCAGCAGTGTAACAGTGTTCCTCTTTTCCCACAGCCCCTCCAGCATCTGATGTTGTTTGAATTTTTCATTTTTGTCACTCTAACAGGAATGAGGTGGTATCTCATTGAAGTTTTGATTTGCATTTCTCTTATAGCTAGTGATGTAGAGCATTTTCTCATATATTTATGGGCTTTCTAGGCTTCCTCTGGTGAGAAGTTTCTTTTTAGATCCATAGTCCATTTATTGTTTGGATTATTTGTTGAGTTTGGTGTTTAGTTTCTTTAGTTCCTTGTATATTCTGGACATTAGCCCTCTGTCCAAGGTGTAGCAGGCAAAGGCTTTCTCCCATTCTGTAGGTTCTCTCTTGATACTCTTGACTAGATCTTTAGCTGTGCAAAAACTTTTTAGTTCAATTGCATCCCATTCATTTATTCTTGACTTTACTGCTTGAGCCATGGGAGTTTTGTTAAGGAAGTAGCTGCCAACTCCTATGTCCTGTAGTGTTGACCCTACTTCTTTTTCTAGTAAGTTTAAAGTTGTTGGCTTAGTATACAGATATTTGACCCATTTAGATTTAATTTTTGTGTAGGGTGAAAGATAAGGATCCAGCTTCAGTTGTCTACACATGGCTGTCTAATTTGTCCAACACCATTTGTTGAACAGGCTGTCTTTCTTCCACACTATGCATTTGCCCCCTTTATCAAATATCAAATAGTTAAAGATATGGGGGTTTGTCTCTGGATCTTCTATTCTGTTCCACTGATCTTTGGTTCTGTTTTGATACCAATACCATGCTGTTTTTGCTACTACAGCTCTGTAATATAATTTCAGGTCAGGGATTGAGATACCTCCTACTTCTTCCTTTCTGTAGAGTAATGTTTTGGCTAATCTGGGTCTCCTGTTATTCCATATGAACTTGAGAATTGCTTTTTCTATATCTGTGAAGAATGCTATAGGTATCTTGATGGGGATTGCATTGAATCTGTATAGGGCTTTGGGTAGAATGGCCATCTTTATTATATTGATTCTGCCTTACCATGAGCATGGAATGTTTTTCCATCTACTCGGGTCTTCTGTAATTTCTTTTTTTAGTGTTTGATAGTTTTCTTTGTAGAGGTCCTTAACATCCTTTGTAAGGTTAATGCCCAAGTATTTCATTTTTTTGGAAGTGATGGTGAATGGGAGAGATTTCCTGATTTCTTCTTCTGTGGATTTGTTGCTGGAGTAAAGAAAAGCTAGTGATTTGCTGGAGTTGATCTTGTATCGAGCTACTTTGCTGAAAACACCTATAAGCTCTAGGAGTTTTCTGGTCGATGTTAATGGGTCTTCTAGGTATAGAATCATGTCATCAGCAAATAGAGATAACTTAACTTCTTCTTTTCGTATATGAACACCTTTGATTTCCTTGTCTTGCCTGATAGCTCTGGCAAGGGTTTCAAGGACTATATTGAACAAGAGTGGGGAAAGCAGACAGCCTTGTCTCATACCTGAATTCAGTGGAAATGCTTTCAGTTTTTCTCCATTGAGGATAATGTTGGCTATGGGTCTGTCATAAATGGATCTGACATAGTTAAAGTATCTTCCCTTTATCCCTGTCTTTTTCAGAGTTTTGAGCATAAAGTGGTATTGAATTTAATCAAATGCCTTCTCTGCATCAATTGAGATGATTGTATGATTTTTGTTTTTAATTCTATTTATGTGGTGAATTACATTTATTGATTTGCATATATTGAACCAGCCTTGTTTCCCTGGAAGGAAGCCCACTTGATCGTAATGGATTATCTTTTTAATGTGCTTTTGTATCTGATTAGCTAAAATTTTATTAAGGATTTTTGCATCAATGTTCATCAGGGAAATTGGTCTGTAGTTTTCTTTTCTTGACATGTCTTTGTTGGGTTTTGGAATCAGTGTAATATTTGCTTCATAAAAAGTGTTTGGGAGTGTTCCCAATCTATCAATTTCCTGGAAGAGATTGTAGAGGATCGGTGTTAGTTCTTCTGTGAAGGCTTGGTAGAATTCTGCCGTATATCTGTCCGGACCTGGGCTTTTCTTTTTTGGGAGAGCTTTGATTGCTGCTTCAATTTCTCTATCTGTGATAGGTTGGTTGAGATTTTCAATGTCCTCCTGTGTTAAAGACGGGATGTCATATATGTCCAAAAACCTGTCCATGTCCTCCATGTTATCAAACTTGGCAGGGTATACATTTTCAAAATAGGTTCTGATAATATTCTGTTTCTTGGATGAGTCTGTGGTGATAGTCCCATTTTCGTCCTTGATTTTGTTGATTTGCTTTATTTCATTCTTCCTTTTAGTGAGGTTGGCAAGGGATCTGTGGATCTTGTTTATTTTTTCAAAGAACCAATTTTTAGTTTTGTTAATAGTTTGCATTTTTATTTCGTTCTCAATTTCGTTGATTTCAACTCTGATTTTGGTAATTTTCTGTCTTCTGTTAGCTTTGGGGTTGGATTGTTCCTCTTTTTGTAGTCGTTTGCGTTGAAGCATAAGGCTATTTATCTGATCTTTTTCTAGATTTTTGATGTATACACTCAGTGCTATAAATTTACCTCTTAAGAAAGCCTTCCTACTGTGCCACAGGTTTTGGTATGTTGTTTCCTCATTCTCATTCAATTCCCAGAACTTCTTAATTTCTGCTCTCATTTCCTCTTTTACTCATCCTTCATTTAAGATGTAATTATTCAAATTCCAAATATTTGAGTAGATTCTGTTGTTTCTCTTGTTGTTGATTGCTGAGATCATAGCATTATGATCTGACAGAATACATGGGATTATATCCACTTTTTTATATTTGTTAAGATTTGTCGCGTTCGATGAGCGAAGCACCAATAACAACATGTACACTCTTGTTGCTTGCGGAGATCTCTCTTTATTCAGGAAGTCAAACAGCTTAAATAGTAAAAGTGAACCAATCCGTAGGCTGTTGCTATAAGGAAGAAAACTCTGCCAGCTCCTATTGGTTGTCCCTAGGTGGTCAGATGTTGCAAGCACAAAAACCAGGAACAGCAAGATGTTAGCTGACTTGGTTTGGCCAGCTGCCAGCCACCAGCCACCATCTTAAAGCTGCCTGTGTGGCGTGGCCCCCGGGTGCCGCCCGCCACAAAGGTTATCCTGGTGAACTAGGATGTGGTCTATTTTAGAGAAGGATCCATGAGCCTCTGAGAAGAAGGTAAATTCAGCTGTCTTAGGATGGAATATTCTGTAGATGTCTGTTAAGCCTGATTGATTAATAGAATTGTTCAGATTGGAGATGTCTTTATTGATTTTTTTTGTTTTGATGATCTGTCTAGAGTTGATAGTGGTGTGTTAAAGTCCCCCAGAATTATCGTGTTGAGATCAATGAGGGGATTAATGTCCTTAAGTATTTTTTCCATAAATTTGGGGGGTTGTAATTGGGGACCTAAATGTTAATTATCGTTATATCTTCTTGATGGACTGTCCCTTTTAGTATGATAAAGTGACCCTCTTTTTCCTTTGTCATTAGTTTTAGTTGGAAATTAATTTTATCAGAAATTAGAATTGCCATGCCAGCTTTCTTTTTTGGCCACATGCCTGGTAGACATTTTGCCATCCTTTCACTTTCAGCCTGTGTCTATTTTTGAGTGTCAAATGTGTCTCTTGCAGGCAACATATTTTTGGATTTTGTTTTTTGATCCAGTGGGCCAGTCTGTGTCTTTTTACTGGGGCATTGAAACCATTCACATTCAAAGTTAGAATAGATATGGGAGGCTGAGTCTCAGACTTTGTAACAATTACAGAGTTTTGAGACATCTTGGAAGTCAATTTGTGTATAATATGATTATTGACTCGTCATTGTTTAAGGATTTTAGGGTACATTGGCATTTTCCTCTGAATGGAGAACATCCTTGAGAATATTCTGTAGTGCAAAATTTGTGTTCATGTATCTTGCTAGCTTGAGTTTATTGTTGAAGTATTTAATTTCCCCATCACATTTGAAGCTGAGTTTTGCAGGTTATATTATCTTTGGGTGCAAGTTGTTATTGTTCAACACTTGAAAGATATTGTTCCAAGCTCTTCTGGCCTTTATTGTTTGCTCTGAAAAATCCATAGTGATCTGAATTGGTTTGCCTCTGAATGTGATTTGGGCTTTTCTCTAGCAGCTTTTAGAATTCTCTCTTTCTCATTTCTCTGTTACTCATTTTATATATGATATGTCTTGGTGAGTTTCTCATTTAATTAGGCCTGTTTGGTGTTCTATAGGCATCTTGTATGTGATGTTCCAGATCAATTGTAAGATGAGGGAAGTTCTTGCTTATGATTTTGCTTAACGCCTCTTGTTTGCTGTCGGGAGTTTTTTTTTCCTCCAGGCCAATGATTCTCAGATTATTATGCCTCATCTCATCAAATATTACTTGGAAGTGCTGATTATGTAATATAAGTTGCTTATCTTGTTTATCTTCTTTGAATTCTACATTGCTTAGCTGATCTTCATTTTCCAATGTTCATTCTTCAAGAGCTGAAGCTCTATTTTCAGTAGAGTCTACTCTGGCATTGGTATCTTCCAGTGAAGATTTGATTTGGTTAACTGTGTTTTTCAATCCTGATAGCTCTACTACATCTCTTTTTCAGAATATCCATTTCTTTCTATAGCTGATCTTTCATCTCATGGAATTGCTCCCTTATTTCCCTGTAAAAGTTGTCTCTCATCTCTTGAATTTGTTCTGTGACCTCTTTCCTTATTTCTTCTCTCAACTCTTTGATTGAATTACTAATCATAATGTTGATACAATATCTTTTGTTTTCATCTGGGGCCCTGGCTATGAGATCCTTAGGTGGAGAGCTATGGGGTTGAGGAGGGGAGTTATTTCCCCTTTTCCTCTTTTTCAGAATGAGAGAGTGTGTCTTGTAGTTTAACCTTGTTACTCTTGGTGCAGTAACTGGAAATTCTTAAGGCTTTGCTTCATTGTGATGGTGAACTATTTGGTCAAGACAGACCTAAAGATGCCAGAGCATTCTGTGAGAACCTGAGAGCCTATAGGTGCAGATACTAGTCAGTTTCAACTAAAACAGATATGCTGATGACTAGCACCAATAGTAGCGGTTTTCTTTGAGAGGGCTCTCACAACATATTATGATAGCAAGCAAGTACCTGTTTTGAAGAGTGACTGTTTCTTCAGGGAGCAGGGTCTTGTGGGAATCCACGTGCACTCCTGCTGCATGAAGTGATTCTCAGGAGCATCTCAGAGTCACTCTTGGTGGGGTGGACACCATCTTGGGGATCTGTCTCTCCTGATTTTTAATGTTGACACTAGGTGCAATAAAATTCCCCCTTAATAGTGCCTTCATGCTGTCCCAGAGGTTTTGATTTGATGTATTCTTTCTCATTCTCTTCCAAGAATTTCTTAATTTGTGTTCTCATGTCTTCTTGGATCCATTCTTCATTTAGTAGGGTGTTATTCAATCTCCATGTATATATGTGTTTTCTGCTATAGTTTTTTGCTGTTAATTGCAAGGGTCATGTCATCATGGTCTGATAGGATACATGGAATAAGTTCTACTTTTGTATATTTGCTGAGATTTCCTTTGTGAATTAGAATATGTTCTGTTTGGAGAAGGATCTATGTGCTTTTGAGAAGTAGATATATTCTGCCAATTTGGAGTAGAATATTCTGTTGATATCTGTTAAGTCTGATTTATGGTATTATTTAGACTTGAGATCTCTTTATTTATTTATTTATTGCTTTGATGATCTGTCTATTGGTGATAGAGAAGCATTAAAATCTCACAGTACTATTGTGTTGAGGTCTACTCCATGTAGTTTTATGAATTGGAGTAGTTTTTCCACATAGTTGGGGTCATTAGTGTTTGGAAAGTATATACTTACTATGGTTATATCTTCCTGTTTTGTTGTTCCCTTTACTAGGATGTAGTGGCCTTCTTTATCTCTTCTGATTAATTTATGTTTGAAATCCAATCTGTTAGATATAAGAATTGTAACTCCATCTTGCTTTCTTGGGCCATATGACTTGTAGGTTTTTTCCATCCTTTCACCCTTAATCTGTGGGTATTATTGATTGTAAGGTGGGTTTCCTGTAAGCAGCATATTGTTGAGGTTTGTTTTTTGATCTAATCTGCTAATCTGTCTTTTGATTAGTGCATTGAGACCGTTCACGTTCAGTGTTGGAATAGTTTCATGTGGTTGTGGTTCATAGTAATTGTGTTTTAATTGTAAGTTATGTACTGTCTTGATTGTCTATTGATAGCATGTATCTTTATTGAATTTCCTCTGTTTGTGCATTTTGAGGAATGTTTGCTTGTTATTCTATCTGGAGTTTATATTTCAGGATTCTTTGTAATGCTCATTTTCTGTTCATGAATGCTGCAAGTTTGATCCTATGAAAAGTTCTTATTTCCCTCTCAAATTTGAAGCTGAGTTTTGCTGGGCACAGTATTCTTGGCTGCATGTTGTGTTCATTCAGATGTTAAAAGATCTCCTTCCATGATCTTCTTGCTTCCAGAGTCTGAGCCAAAAAATCAGATGTAATTCTTATTGGTTTACCTCTGAATGTGATTTGGTGCTTCTCCCTTGCCACTGTGAATATTCTTTCCTTAATTTCCCTCTTGTACATTTTGAATATGATGTGTCTTGGTGAGCTTCTCATTTGATTAGGTAGGCCTGTTGGGTGTCCTATAAGCTTCCTGGATGAGCATATCTGACTGTCTTTTTATATGGGAAAATTTTTCTTTAGCTATTTCATTGAGAATGTTCCTTATCCTATTTGTATTTTGATTTCTTCCTGTATCCCAATCACTCTTGCATTGTTTCTTCTTATTTCATCTCAGACATTTAAAAAATTCTGTTCATGTTCTATGTGTATTTTTTCTTTCTTTTTTTTTTTTTGTAATATGTGTGCATAAGCATGCTCAGCCTGTCCTCATTATCAGAAGTTCTTTCTTGAAGAGCTGAGGTTCTGTTTTCTATAGAAGTTAGTCTATTATTAAATTCTTCCATGGTTCCTCTCATGTCATTGACTGCAGATTTTAGCTCTGTTACTTCCGTTTTGAGTATGTCTATTTCTTTGATAATAGTTTTTCATCTCTTGAGTTTTCTCATTTAGTCTCTTCTTTGTATCTATTTTTAGCTCACTGTACCTTTTAGTAATCAAGATCATTGATAATATTTTCAAGGTTTTCATCTTGGTCCCTGTCCATGGCATCTTTTTTAGGGGAGTTGTGGGTTTGAGGTGAACCTTTCCTAGTTTGATTCTTCATTTTTGAAGAGCTTCTTCTGGCTCTCTGAATTGAGATTCAGAGAGGCAGTTCTCCAGGTGTTTTTTCCTTGCAAGTGAGAGGGTTGGATCAGCCACCACCTCCTTGATGATCACCTTCTTCCGATGCTGCTTCTGCCTGGAACCTCATTTTGCTCCACCTTTTGGATCCAGGCCCAAGGCTGCAGATCTGAACCTCCGTTCTGTCCTGGGTATGTGCTGGGGCCTGGACCAGAAGAAACCTAGGATGTTTTTTGACTGGGCAGGAGTTACTCCAGAAGAGGATCCTATATGAGTGTGTCCTGAGCACCTGCCAGCTGGGACCAAAAGAAGCCCAGACTGTCATGCCGGGCATCAGGTAGGTGGGGGCTGCTCCATTTGGGGATCCTCCTCTGGTTGGCCCTGTGCACGGGCTGCTCCAGACAGGGGTCCTACCAGTAGTGTCCTGAGCGCCTACTGGCCAGGTCCAAAATGGGCCCAGACGTGTATGTGGGGCCTCAGGTAGGCATGGGCTGCTCTGGGTGGGAATCTTCCTCTGGTTGGTCCTGAGTGGGGTCTGCTCCAGACGTGGTTCTTACCAGTGATATCCTGAGTGCTTGCTGGCGGGGATCAAAGGAGACCTAGACAGGCATGCCAGACATCAGGAAGGTGGGGGCTGCTCCAGGTGGGGATCCTCCTCTAATCAGTCCTGGGTGGGGGCTACCCCCAGTGGGAATCCTACTTTGGTTGTTACTGGGCTTTTGCTAGGGCCCAAAACAGAAGAGGCCTGCCTTAGCCAGTTTTTCAGCTGGGCAGGGGCTGCTCCAGCCCAGGGTCCTACCAGTGTTGTCCTCTCTCTTGAGGATTTTTTTTTTTTTTTTAAGAAAGAGGATACAGTGAAAGAGAGAAACAGAGAGAATCAATTTTTATTTAGTTTTTCACATTTTCAGATTTCTTGAGTATTTTGTACTTGATCTCTTACCATCTTTTCTTTATTGATGACTTTACTTTCAAGATCATATATTTTGTCTTAGAGGCCCAAGAATTAGTCCTCAAAGAGTTCTAAGCTATTTTTTGATACTTTCAACTGAATTTTTAATTTGATTCATTGAGTTTTTTTATTTTCAAGATTTCTGTTTGTCTCTTTTTTACAATTTCTATTTTTTGATTGAAACGAGTTTTCATTTTCTATGTTTCTCTCTAAGTTTATTCCTTACTTTTTTTTTTTAGTTCATTGAATATTTTAACTTTTTAAATTCTTTTTTCAACATTTCCTTCACTGTGGTTTCAATGGAATCAGTTGGGGTGGTAGTGGATTGTTTGGAGTGTTTTTTCCCCTTGCCTTTTCATACTGTTTTTATGTCTATCCATCTGATAGGATGATTATCATTTCTACTTTTATGTAAAGGATTATTTAGTGAGCTTCTTTTTCTTAAGTTCTCCAGGCTGGGCATATATCTAGGCATTAATATTACCATTTAATTTGTATCCTCTACTGTTTCCAGTATCATCTTTAATGTCTTTGAGAGAAGACATTATATCCTATTTACTATAGTCACTTCAGAATAAAAACTCATAATAATCAGCTTTCGGAAAACCAAAATCTTATCGATAATGTTTTCTGCATTTCTTCTAATCCATTTACAACATTGTAATATTCTGGACTAGGCTGAGAAATTACCCTTTGAAGATAGTAAAATTAGTATTATGTTTTATAGGAGCAAAAGAAGGGAGAAGCCAAAAATTGGGCAAAAGAACAGAAGAAAAAAGAAAATAAAGAAATAGAAGAGAAGAATGACAGAAAAAAGATAAAAAGAACAAAAATGGATGGGGGATTTAAAGTAATAGCAAGTAATGTAAGAGGGGAAAATGGGGCTTGTAGGAGCAAGTATAAACCTGATCTAGAAAAGCAAAGATAGAATGATTCCAATTAATGCTTTAAAACCTCAGAAGAAATATAATCAAATGGGTTGAGGACACAATATTGAAATTAGAGGAAAAACTCTCACATCACAATGAAGACTAATATATGTATAATCGAAATTGACATTAGATGTATTTATAATCATTTATGTAAAAGTGGAGAAAGTTTTTGTTGAATCTCCCTGATTTGGATTTCATCAGAATTTGAGACCTTTAAAAGATGCCTGTAATTCTGTTGTTGGATTTTTTTAGAGGTATGGGGCACAGGTGCTACTTCCCAAGTTGCTATGCATATCCCACCAGCTAGTTCTTGTTCATAAGTTTAGTCACTTGAGGCTTCATGGTTTGAGGGTGTTGTTTGTTTGGGCATTTTTATTAGGTGCCAGGGTTAGCACTTCCTGAATGTGACTAGCTCTTAGCTCTGTTTCACTACATCCCCCTTCTCCATGGTGAGGAAGGGGGTAGCATTAATTTTTAGCTAGTAATGATCACTCTCCAAGCTTCTTCTAAATAGGTTCCTGAGACATTCCATTTCAGAGGCATTCCCTCTGGTTTTATTTGTTGTTATCTGAATGTGGGGAGAAGCGGTGTTGATTTAGATTCTTCTAGGGAGTCTAGCTAGCTGTGTCCTTTACAAAATAGCTGCCATGCCTGACACAACTTTCAACCACAATTAGGCTTAAAATTTTATATCCTGCACTGACTTTGCTGTTCTAATCATGTTCTAACTTGGTTTGTTTTTCTTTCTAACCATTATTAAGGAAGTAAGCTTATCTTCTTTTCTTCTTCCTTTTTCTCTCTGCTTCCCCTCCCTCTTGTCCCCACTCTGGTCTAGGTTCAGAGTTAAGGATTTTGTCTTTTTATTCTGCTCTAGTTACTAAACTTCAGGTCTCTTCAAATTGCAAACTGTTACATACTGAATTTTAGGGTATTTACTCTGTTCCCCCCATGTTTGGTCAGTTGTTCTATCAGTGCCTCCTTCCTGGGCTGTGGAAGGGTCAGAGTCTGCTGCCTAGATATGCTCCACCATCCTCCATAACTTCTTTCTTCAGTTACTAGTTACTGTTCTGACAGAGGATTAATATCCAGAATACATAAAGAACTCAAAAAACAGCAACCTAACCTTCCCCCCAAAAACCAATCAATAAATTGGCAAACTATACAGATAATTCTCAAAAGAAAAAGTATAAATGTTCAACAAACATGTGAAAAAATGTTTAACATCTTCAGCAATCATAGAAATCAAAATAAAAACTATATTAAAATTTCATCTCATTACAGTTAGAATGTAGAATAAAAATAATAATTTCTGGCAAGGATGTAGGAAAAATAATACTCTGGGATTATAAATTAGTACAACTACTATAGACATCAGTATAGAGGTTCCTCTAAAGACTAGACATGGAACTACCACACAAGCAAGCTATACCACTCCTCCATATATATCCAGAAGAATTAAAGTCAGCATATTATAGACATGCATGCACAACCACAATTAGAGATGCATATTTCACAATAGACAAATCATAGAACCACCATAGGTGACCAGAAACAGATGAGTGGATAAAGAAAATGTTGCATATATATATACATCATGCACGTTTTACTCATGTATAAAAAGACTGTAATTTTGTAATTTGCAGGCAAATGAATGGATCTTGAGAACATTATTTTAAGTGAAGTATATCAGACTAAGAAAGTTGAGGATTGTGTTTTCTCTCATATGCAGAAGCTAGAGAGAAAACAAATGAAAGAAGAGAGACCTCATGGAAGGCTAAATAAGACAAGTGGACTAGAGAAAGGTTATCTGAGCCTGGAAGAGGATGGGCAAAGGGGTGTTATGAGGAATGAGAGAGACCAATTTATGCTTGTACATGTACAAATACATCAAAATAAATCCCACTGTAAGTTGTAATTTTAATGCACCAAGAAATTTAAAAGATAACCTTGCATCTCTGTGTATTTTATATTAGTAAATCTTTAGATAATATGGTGTATTATCTTGCCAGAAACAGAATTTATAACTGTATTTTATATTTTTACACAGAGGAATCCAAGCGTCATGTAATCAAGCAGTTTTAAGTTGGGAAAGTGAGTCAAGGAGGAGGTGCTGGAATTAGATTGAAAAGATAGAAGGGAGTATAAGAACAGAGAGGAGGTCCTGGGAATTGAATTTATGACCAAATTATGAATGATAGTGAAGAAAAGGAGGATTGAGAAAGGAGAGAGAAGCAGAGAAGGGAAAGAGAATACATAGATGGGAAGGAACAGAAATGCAGGAAGGCACAAAGAATGCTAGAGACAGAAGAAATGTTAGAGACCTTTTTTTTCCAATCTAATCACTTTACATATAAAAAAGTAAGGAGTACTATTTGATCTTCTCAATTCAACACAGGTGTCTTACACAGGATTTCATCCTAAATCTCAGTCTAAAGTTCCTTTAACCATAGAGATTTACTGTGAGAGACAGAAACACACAAGACAGATGCAGAGAAGCCAGAAGGTAAGAGAAAATTTGAAGCAGGATGAAAGGGAAAATGAGACATGAGGTTATGGGAGGTAGTGAGTTTCTCTGGGAGGGAAGCTGAGATTTCTGTTGGTAATGTGGGGAAGTCAAATGAGCATGTGAAACTCTGTGGGGAAGGGAGCTCATATATGGGTTTTGGGTAATGGAAAAAATCAGGAGTTAGGTTATTTTTGGGGAAGCAATAGATAATTTCATGTTCTAGAAAGAACATGAAAATGTGCATGGCCTGATCATCAATGATTGGAGAAGTCACATACTGAGGGGAGGTCTGGTGACAAAGAGAAGAATCCTGTCCTGGAGGATAGTTGAGGCACACTCTGCCCAGCTGAGTTCTAACCAGGGTATACTACACTCACCACAATTTTCTCCTCTGGAGTTTTCCTGTGACCAGGGAGCACAGAACTATCAGTGATCTGCCTAACCAAATCCTTCTCTTTGCTATTTTTTAATGGTCCTTCCCTACGTATTTTGTTTTTTGCTTCGTCTTGCTCTTTCTCAGTTTTCCCAGCTCTCAGCATTCCCTAGCCAGCTCTGGAGAGTCACTCTTTCCCCCTCCATCCTCCTTCAGATCCTATCTTTCATCCACCATAGTGTAGTGCACACTTGGGTGGAGCTGGCTGAGAAGTTGCAGATCCATAGTGTAACTCCAACTCAAACATCATCTGCTGTGCCCCTGATCAAAATTGACCCTCTTGACAAAAAAACTGAAGGGAAGCAATTTGTGAGTCTAATCTGCTTCTCTTTTTAAAACTACTTACTGCTTTTCTCTAGTATGTTTTGCACCTTAGTGTCTCATCAGATTTCAGTCTTTTGGTCTCAGAACTTCATTACTTACTTAGTTAACTCTCTTCTTTCTCCTTAAACCCTGCAGACCAAACTGCCTCATCCTTGCTTTCCTCACCCCACACTCAAGGACATAGACAAATATTTTCTGGGGTCCAGAAAAAAACAGAAGCGTGGAATCATTTCTTGGTCTGTTCAACTTGGTATAAATTGTGTGGTTTATGAGCAATAGAAATTTATTTCTTAAAATGCTCTACATTATTAGCTATAAGGGAAATGCAAATCAAAACTTCAATGAGATACCACCTCACTCCTGTTAGAGTGGCAAAAATGAATAATACAAACAACGACAGATGCTGGAGGGGCTGTGGGAAAAGAGGAACACTGTTAGACTGCTGGTGGGACTGCAAACTGGTTCAGCCACTCTGGAAAGCAGTGTAGACAATCCTCAAAAAATTAAGGATGGAACCACCTTACGACCCAGCTATCCCACTCCTGGGTATTTTCCCAAAAGAGTTAGAATCAATGTATTATAGTGATGTGGCTTCATCAATGTTTATAGCAGCTCAATTTACTATGGCTAGACTATGGAACCAACACAGATGCCCCTCACTCGATGAGTGGATACAAAAACTTTGGTACATATATACAATGGAATACTACTCGGCCATTAGAGAAGACGATATTATGGCTTTTGATATCAAATGGATGGAGATGGAAAGAATTATGCTTAGTGAAGTATCTCAATCCCAGAGACTCAAGGGCTGAATGGTTTATCTCATCTGTGGATGCTAGAATATATGGGGAAGCAGTAGGGTAGACGGCTAACCTAACAATATTTCAAATTGAATGACACTCAGAGTAATAGGGGGATGGCTCCCTAGGATACTTGGAGTCGTAGGGAGGGGGATGGGGAGGGGGGCAGGGTGTATGAAGAACTCATAGGAGACTGGAGAGTGGGAATATGGGGGAACCATCCCAGAAGCTGATGTCATTTCTCCACGAGATACCCATTTAACGCATGAGTTCTTCTGGGGGAAACTGCAACAGGTGAAACCCAAGGTGGTCATCCATGTTTTGGCATTACCCCTGGAAAATGAAGTATATATACATTTATTACTGTTGGTTTGATAATGTTTCCCCCTCAATTGTATCTCTATATACTTCTAATAAAAAAATAAAAAAATAACAGTAAAAAAAAAAGAAGTTTGTTTCTTATAGTTCTGAAGGCTGGGAAGTCCAAATCTTGACAGATTCCTGTATGGCGGGAGAGCACTTTTTGTTTCATAGAACACACCTTCTGTCTTTACATGATGGGAGGGCTGAAAGGTCTCTATGGAGTGGGTACTAACCCCATTCATGAGGACTACACCTCATGCTCTAATTACCTTCCAAAGTTCCCATTTCTATTACCATCACATTGGAAGTTATTTCAACTTACAGATTCGTGAAGATGAAGACAGAGATCCAGAATGTAACAAAGGCTGTATTCAAAATTCAGGAAAAAAATGTTTTTAAAGTCATTAAAGTATAAAAAAATTAAAATCGTTTTGAAGTTTGTCTCTCTTCCCCTTTGTTTCACCCTATTATAGTGCTTTTTTGTTATTTTGTTTATTTGTTTAATTTGCTAATGTTGCATTCCTTGTGCACAGGGATAGTCACTGGATGATTGAACAGACTCAGGTTAGGTGGGACCCCAGCTCCATGACTGAACTTTTACCAGCTGCCCATTGGCTGCTTGGTTCACCTTGGATAATCAGATTGCAAGAAAATTTTGCAGAGATGCACTTGGTGCTTGAATGAAGGGTGGCCAGAAGACTCACTCTGACCAGTCACAAAACACATTGTGTTGAAGCTGGGATGGCTGCAGCCGTGCTCTTTCAAGACACTGTTGGGTGCATGCCCCTGATCTTATTCTCCATTCTTGCCTATCAGGGTAAGGTAATCATACAGGGTGTAGGGAGAAGGGACTGCCCTGCTCATGAGACCTGATTGTAGTAGCAGAGTACAGGTAGATAGAGTTTTTTTTAGTATAAATTTGGTGGAAAACTGTCAGTAATATCCATGCATTAGCAGGGTTAATTAACAGGGTTATTTTGTTGCCTTGAAATTTCCTCTGCTAAGTAAACTAGATCACTATCATTTTTTTTTAAAGATAGAAGGATAGTGAGAGAGAGAGAGAGAGAGAGACAGAGAGAATCAATTTTTTTTTTATTGAGTTTTTCACATGGCCTTTGTTACTCTGACAGTTGCCTATGTGGGTGCTGGGGTTTGAACTCGTGTACTTGCACTTGCTGGTCAAGTGCCGTAACTGCTGAGCCACTGCTCCAGTCCCTAGTTCACTATCTTTAAGCTCAGCTCAGGGCATGGACAAAATTTATACAACTATTTGCCATAGTGTAACGAGGGTTGTTTTTAGTCTAATTTCCAATACAGTCTTCATTTTCATTGAAGTCTGATCACCATGGCAGTTACTGTTCACATTTGTATGAACATTCTGGTTTTGTGAATGCCCACCAGTATTGTCCATTAATAAATAATAACCCTGCTTATAGCATTCTTGGGCTTTTCTAGCTTGCTCCTCCAAACTTCTGGAAATTTTTCCTGTAAACCAGTTCTTATGTCACCTCCAAATCACTGACTAATCCTGCTTCTCAGTACCAATTTTCTGTGTTTGCATCCATTTACTAAAACAAAATATCTGAAATAATTGATAAAGAGAAAAGGCCTATTTAAAATTTTTCTGATACACTGTCAAATTAAATTATTTTTTTAGTAATTCTTTTACAACTTTATTAACATCTACTAATTGCCCATACTAATAGTGAGTTATTTCTACACTTGAATATAGTATGCACAGACTGTCTAACCTACCTTTATCCATATCTCCACTTTTCTCAGCCTCTAGTAACTATTATTCTATGTTCAGTTTTTTTCTTTTGCTTCTACATCTGAGAGAGAAAATTTGGTACTTGTCTTTCTCTGCGTGACTTATTTCTTTTAGCAGAATGTACTCTAGTTCCAGCCATCTTATGGCATTTGACACATTGTGACTGAATAATACTCCATTGTGTGTATATCACATTTAAAACTCATCTGCTGCTGGGCATCCATTCCAATTCCATATCTTAGCTATTATGTATAGTGTTACAATAAGCATGATGTGCAGGTATCTCTTTATTATGCTAATTTCATTTCCTTTGGATATATGCCCAGAAGTGAGGTAGTTAGAGCATATAATAGACTTATTTTGTGCTTTGGGGGACCCTTCATATTTTTCTCCATAATGATATTGCTAATTTAAATTCCCACCATCAGTTTATGAGGGTTCCTTTCTTTGCATATCCTCACCAACATCTATTTATTTTATTTTATTTTTAATAATAGCTATTCTACCTGAGACAATGTAGAGAGCTGAAAAATGGTGATTAGTGACTCAGACCATGGTCTTTGACTACCTTGGAGTGATGACCACACCTGAACTTGGATACAGTCGGCGAATAGCACAGATTGATAACTGGAGAGATGGCAGTGCCCTACTTGTGTAAATCCTGTACAAAAGTATGGAAGCTTCTTCACAAAAGTGCACAAAGTAAAACAGTCTTGACCTTGATTTCAGACATCAGTTGCCAGGGGAAAAAGTAGTTCTAAGCATAACAATATAACCATATAAATATTGTAAATGTGACCTTTGAACCTGGTTGCTTAATAGAAGCTTTCTCCCAGTTAATATTCTGATGATAAAACCTATATAATAAACTTGCTGTGCTAGCTCTGGGTCATTGTTCCTCCATTAGAGGACAGCACCCCACCTGGTCCCAGTTTTCTCTTTATGTCTGTGTGTGTGTTTTTTCTTCATTCTCTATCGCTCCTTGCCTGCTTCCAGGTTCAACCACGTAGGCCATGGCAGGCTAAGATACTATCTCATTGTATTTCTGATTTGCTTTTCCCTGATGCCTGAAGATAGCAATTTTCTTATATTTTTTGGCCATTTGTATTTATTCTTTTGAGAAGTGTCTAGATAATTTACCTAATTTTAACCGTAATGTTTTTATGTTAAGTTTTATGAATCCCTTACATATTTTTAGATATCATCTTTTATCAGGTGGTAGACAAAATTTTTCTCTCATTCTGTGTATTATTATATATCTTCATGCTGATAATTGTTTCCTTTGCTGTGCACAAGCATTTTAGCTTGATACAATACCATCTGTCAACTTTTGCTTTTATTTCTTGTGTTGAGTTCCTATCCACAAAACACAGCTTGTATTAGTGTCTTCAAGTGTTTTCCCTGTTTGCTTCAGGTAGTTTGAAAATTTCAGATCTGTGTTAAATTTAGATCTTTGATCCATTTTGAGTTTATTTTCATAAATAATGAGGAATAGGGTCAAGTTTCAATTTTTTTGGGTGTATGAAAATGCACTTTTCCCAGCATGATTGATCGAAGAGGCTCTTTATACTCCAATGTGTAATTTTGGAACCTTGGTTATAAATCAGTTGGATGTAGATGTATGAGTCTATTTCTGGGATCTCTATCATGTTTATTGGTATATTTGTCAGTTTTTATAACAATGCTATGCTGTTTTGGTTACCAGGACTCTGTAGTATGTCTCAAAATCAGATACCATGATGCCTCTAGCTTTATTCTTTCCACTCAAAGCTTCTTTGTCTATTTCAGGCCTTTTGTGCTTCCATATGAGTTTCTAGATCTCTGTGGAACTTCATTTTTATTTTGAAGGGGATTAGATTGAAACTGTAAATTATTTTGGGTAGTGTGGGCATTTAAAATATTAATTCATCTATTCCATGGGCGTTCTTCCTAACTTTTTAGTGTCTTTTTAAATTTTCTTCCTCAGTGTGTTGTAATTTTCATTATGGAGATCTTTTACTTCTTTGATAATTTTATTCTAGGGTATACACACACCACACACACACACACACACACACACACACATACACACACACATGTATATGCTATATATATTTAAAATATATATAAAATATATATATATAAATAAATAATTTGGTAATTATTGTAATGAGATTGCTTTCCTGATTTATTTTCATCAGTGAATTATTGGTGTATAGAAAAGCTAATGGTCTTTGTGTGTTGATTTTTATATCTTGTTACTTTGATGAGTATGTTTATCAGTTCTAAGGGCCTTTGGTGAAGTTTTCAGGCTTTTCTATATATAGAGTCATCATCTGTAAAGAAGTATAATTTAATTTTCTCACATCCTGTTTGTATGCCTTCTATTTCTTTCTCTTGCCTAATAGCTCTGGATAAAACTTCTATTACTATACTGAATGAGAGAAATGAGAATGTTAATGAATGAACAATACAGTACAGTGGAAAAATTAAGGGGAAATTTGCCAATCAGTAAGTGAGGTTATTTTGTACAGTAACAGCTATGATGAAGCTATGAAAAATCAACATAATTAGTGGATTCTTGAGATGATAATGTATTTTCTAGAGTATAGTAGTTTTATGGCAAGGCTGAAAGCCAAAGAAATTTGTGAACACATTATTTAGGTTCAGAATATGTTAAACACTTCTCAGGTAATGTTTTAGTAGAAACACTGCAAATATGAATAATTTGTAAGTATATGTATTAAATAAGATTTTTTTTGAACAAAACACACATAGAACAAGGTTACGTGTTCATCAGTTAACAAAGACATTGCAAATAGAGAAGATCCTCTGGAGGATGTGACATCTGAAATGAACCTGATAATCCATTGTATCTAACCAGGTGGAGCTTGCTAGGTCCCTATTTCATTCAGAGTTATAATTTAAACTTTAATGTCACAGAACCCAGGATATAGAAACAAGTCCTCCAAAATTACATTTAGCTTATATTGGTAACTTATCATTCAGCACGAATAAACCACAACCAAAGTTGCCCAAGGAAAGTTGAAGGGATGTCATCTTCAGGTCATGTTCAGGATTAGGATGAGAAGCTGGGCAGCTGGGTCCTCATTTCAAAGGAAGAGCCCTGGGAGGAGGGAAGCCCATGGTATGTCCTAATTTGAACACACGGAAAAACAGAGTTTTGTAAGGTAAAGGTGAGAACTGAGGAGAACTCAATAAAAAAGACTGGAAGACCCAGTGGAGGAGGAAGGAGAACAGGAAAGATGAATACAAAACACTCACCAGCATTTTCTAATCCAAATTGCAAGACCTATCAGAAGAGCCAGGATCACCATCACTGCCAAGAAGATAGAGCCCATGAAATTGTGATGATGTTGTTTCAAATCCATCCTCTTTTACCACATTTATTTCCCACTTTATTATGTTCATATGGGCTTCTTTGATTTGAGTGTCTACTTCTCCTTTCTTTTTTTTTTTAATTTTTTTGGGAGGATCATCCTTCTTCAGAAATCCTTCACTTAATACACAACATCTCCAGGTCCCTTATTTCAACTCTTGTATACCCTGGATTGATCCTTCCGTGTGTGAAATCCCTACAATCCCAAGGTTTTTAGCATGGCCTCCTGCTTTTGCTTGAGGATTCCCTCCTTCCATCTCCTGCTGGGTCCCAGTTCTTACCACCCCAGTAGAGGATGATGTCCTGTCCTCCTAGACTGCTGTGCTTCACCCTGCAGGCCAGGTCGGCTGCCTCCCCAGCTGCCACATCCAGGGTTGCTCTGAGATACCATGTTCCATCAGCATTGGGCAGGAAGTCACCTTGCTGAGTGCCCAGCTGCACCTGTTCACCCCTCATCCACATCACCCACACAGGTTTTGGGTGGAAACCAGAGACATGGCATATCAGCTGTAGATGTCCAGGACTAGGACTGGGGACACTGGACAGCCAGGCCTCAGGCCTTACTGTAAAGGACAGGAGAGATATTCAGACATGGACTCTAACATAGACTTAGAGGTTCAGATCTTCAGATGCGCCTATAATAGAAATGTTTCCCACTTCTGGGAATCTGTCACTCATTTTCATGTTATCTATTTCTTATCAATTTTAAGGGGCACATATAATTTTAGAATAGAAAATTCTTGGATAGAGGGTGCAAGACTGACCTTGTCGCTGGGGATGAGTCTTGCATGCAACAAGAAGTCCCAAAGTGAAACGTGGGCAGGTGTCACCAAGAAGCTTCTGTGTAATATGTGTGGAGTGCTCATTCTTATTGAGTAGTCTGCAGAGAGTCTGGGCCTTTTTCCCACCTTTTGGAGAAGGTAACCATGAATCATTCTGGAACCTCAGGAAATCCAATCCTTGAAATGCTGTGTGCTGGAAGCCTATGAAGGCCTTTCCAGAGTGCACTTCACAGCCTGCTATCACCTGCATCTCAAAGAGATCTAGGGAAGAGGGATTATGAATTAGAAAAAAAAGTGGATTAAAAAAGAGAAAATACAACCAGTGAAAGTAAAAATAGAAAAAGTAAAAAGGTAGCAGAAGTTTTGGAGGTTTGAGAGAATGAAACAAAGTTTGGTTGATCAGAGCCTCAGATAAAGGGGAATTAGCAGGAATTGCAAGTGGGGGAAGAAAAATTGCAAGTGGGGGAAGAAATGAATAAAATGAGGAAGGGGGAATTGTTCAAAAGTTTTAGGAATGGTGTGGATGAGGAAGGACAGGGTACGAGAGCTGGGATTGTAACAAGGAAGGGTGAATGGAATGCAATGGCTACTACAACTGTGTAGACAAGGGAGCCTTAGAAGTTTAAATGGAGAAGAAAGTCACACTTTAAGGAATCAAAGAATTAGGAATATGAGGGTCTCATTGGAGGTGGGGGTTGAGGAAAGGGTGACCAAAGGATACCTCTAACGAACGTTTAAAGCTACAACCCTGCCTTCAATATGAGAGCAGTTCATAGAAACTGAAGGCTGCAATTTTTGAAGAATCGGGGCCTGTTTTATAACACCTGCTTAGCGTATGTGATTGAAGCTTTATATTTGTTTGAATGGGATATGATGGAGAATTGAGAGTACCCTGTTTTCTATAGTAATATAAAGTTCTCTCAAATTCCATCAGCTCTCCTCCCTCCCTTCCCAGCCCTTCCCATTAAGAGATCTGAACTCACATTCAAACTGTAATAGACCGGCATGAACACTCTGAACAACTCTCATGAAATACATCCGGAAATACGTTTCCAGGTCTTTCAACTCTTTGTTGCTAAAGTTGCCCCTGGACCAGGGATACAGGAAAATGATGGTGTCAGAGCTGCTGTTCCAGCTATGAGTCTGTATCTCACCCAACCAACCGGAGCCTTGATGTTTTACCCAGGAATGGTTGTAAAAAGATGAGATCTGGATAACATGAAAGGATATAGGTTCTTCAAACTCTGTAACAAAAGACCAGAAAGAATGGGGAGAAATGAGACACTGTGAAGGACAGAATTGGAAAAGGCACCAGAGCAGGGAGACTCAGAATCTGGAAATAAGGAAAGCTGTGATTATTTTAGCAGACATTCACCTGTCACAGGGTTACACGCTCCACAAAGAATCTCCAGAAGAGGACAAGATCCCTGAGTCAGGGACACTCAGAATGGGGCCAGCCTGTCCATTACTTTTCAGGTAATTGCAGGACAAACTACCTGAGCTCCCCACCCTTCCACCCTCTTGCACCCAGCTTCTCAACTGCCACAAGCTTACCAACTTCACTGCCACCAGTGAAGACAGCAGCTAGCAAGGGAAGTAGTAGAAAAAGCATGGCACTTGCAAATGTTATTTTTTATCTCAGAAAAGCTGGTCTTTGATTTTTGTTGTAAACAAGCCTGCTGCACAGACCTCTCTTCTGACTTCCTTCTCCAACCAGCAGATAAAACTCCCCTGTTTGCAACAAAGAAAATATGCTACTTCCCCAAACCCTGAACCTCCTACTCAGTTGCCCATTTCCCCTTAGATTCTGATTCTCTCCTCAGGTGTCCAACTTCTTTCATTGGCTCCAACTTCTTGTTCATCTTCTATTTCAACTGCTGTGAAGCAAGTCTTGCGTTGCATTTAAAATCACCTTATCCTGATCCAATCACATTCATATCTTTGACTTATTGGCTGATCATATTCATCTATGATTGTCATGTGCAACGGTATAAACCACTACCAATTCACCACTATTCTTAGAGAAGAGACAACAGCCATCACAGAAACCACAGGGACGTAGAAACCACATTTTCATATATAGAAAAATTTCCTCTGTTTGACTTTTATGGATTTGTTTTCACTCACTAAACACTTACTTAACAGCTTCCAGGAACAAAACATCTTGGTACACTTTTGAATATAGAGCTGTTGGCAATGCAATTGCTTTAGTCAAGGAACTTTTCAGTCTACAAAGGGAGAAAAAAATACACCAAGAACTATTAAGTCTTATTGTGCAGAGTTTTATTATAATGTATAGGCTCTGGATAAAACTCCTGATTGAAACAATATTTTCTTAAAAGTGACAAACTTTCACTGGTGTTTCAAATTTTTACTTCAATGGTTGGTTTCAATATTTATTAGTTCTATATCCAAACTTACAGAGTGCCTGACAAGTGGTAGGTATTTAATAAATATTTGTTGAATAGATGAATTAATTTAGTCCATGTATCCAACTATTATTTTTAAATTATGAAGATCTTAGATATAAAACTTTTTACAAAATTATAAAGGATACTTGTAACTCTACATGATGAAATGAGAATTCTATATAGTTTTACTAAGGATAAAAGCATATGTTACTGAGTATGAAGTTCACATGAGGGTTATGTTGTAAATTTTCTATCACTTACAATAAGAGATGAAACATAACCTGTGAGAAATGAAGTTAATAAAGTATTCTGAAATCACTTATCCAGGATTCTCCTCTCCTTAGTCCTATTTGAATAGTCTATGATTATCTTGTCTTAAACTACTGTGTTCTGGACAGACTTAGTTTCTTCTTTCATGCTGTTTATAAATGCTTAAATTTCTTAAATATTTCTAAGTATCAGAGATGTGAGTGGTGGCAAACATCTGCTGTACTAGCTACTCCAGAGACTGAGGAAGAAGGATCACAGGTTTGAGGACAGCCTCAGGAACTTGATGAGGCCCTATCTCAAATAAAAAATAAAAAGTGCCAGAGATGTAGCTCAGTGGTAAAGTATCCCTGGTTTAGTACCATAGAAAAATGGATATGTGTCAATGTATTTTGTAAATGTATTTTGGGTATTTATTTGCCATTTCTGGGTTTAAAAGAAAACAAATCATCTCAAGCAAATTTTGGGAAGAAAACATTTATTTATTTATTTTAGAAAATGAAGATTAGGATGTCAAGAATTGGAAAGAGCTACACTTCCATACTTATAATTTTAAAATGATGAATAATCAATAGCAAAAGTGGATTTGACTGCCTTAGAGACTTGAAGTATTGAGGCAGAGAAAAGTTAGGCAGTCAGTGTAGGCAGAACAGTGTGGGTCAATGAGGAGAAAATTAACTGATGGTTGTTTTTCCTGAGAGGGCAAACAGCATTCCACTGCCCTAAGTAAGCAGAGGTACAGATCAGCTTCACATCCCCTCCCTATCATTGACAATCTAGACAGCAACTCCTCTCTGCTAATAAAGATGCTTGTGGCCCAGGATCAAAGACTAGCTCAGACCATCAAGGGAAAACTAGTTTTTCTCCTTTAAGACCAATTTGACATCCCCCAATGCTAATGAGGATCTGACAAGATAGGCAGACACTCCCTGCTGCTAAGTAAGGAATCGCATTCTTTCTATTGGCACCTGAGGCATGAACCAAGGACTGGACCAGAATTCCCCACCCCTGTGTCCTAGATACAGGGGCAGGGAAGCAGTGACCAATCCAGGAGAGGACGTCATGTAAAAAGGGCAAACCTCACTGCCCCATCAGCTCTGTCCCCTTCCCCCACTCTGGGGGAAGTTTGCTCTTTTCCCTATGCTTTACTTTCTATAAAATAAAGTCTGTCTACTACACTTGCCTCGGTGTCCCTCAGTTTCATTCTTCAACTCCGAGAGGACATGAACCGGACATCCACAAAACTGGCATCAGTATCAGGGTAATTGCTTACATCAAAATCTAAGAAAAAACAGACTGCTCCAAGAAAAGACAGTAAATAAACCCTTGCTTCTTGTAAAAGAAGCCAGGTGCTAGAAAAGCCATTAAAATCAGCCCAAATCAGTAAAGCATTACTTTAGTGTACAGAGCCCAGGTTTTCATAGACACAGGAATAGTGTACATCAGTCTCCAATCTCTCTTCCATAGATTTGAGCAGGGGCCCCTGAATAGGGTAGAGCCAGTCCCTAGATTAAATATTCTCTACTACATGGAAAGGTAAGAACTCAGAAAAAGGTCTTCTTCCTTCATTTAACACAAAGAAGGGCAAAGATCCCTGTGGCCTTCAAAGTATAGGTGAAAGCCCAGAGCAGTGGAGGGGAAAATTGAGAAGGGAGCAAGATATGTTGTTCCTAAACTAACACATGTCCCAGACTTCTGGGAGAAAGGCAAAGACAATTACATTGTCCAACCCAAAAGACTGAAAAACAAGTCACCAGCCTCAGAATTAGATTAAACCAGAACAAAAGTTAATGCCCTCACTCATTCTCTGAAGCAGAGTAGCAAACATCAAGTAAAAAAATAGTCTGCTATTGGAAGACGGGCAAGAACATGAATATAAATCCTCCTGGAGCACACACAAAGGAAATAGCAAATGTAAAATCTGAAAAAAGGAATAATGATAGTACTGGTATAAATTTAGGTGGATGTTTATTGGAGTTGTGGCTCTTGGGCCAATTTCACTTGCCATAATGAGGGCAGGCATGGGAAGTCACCCCTGTTCAGAATGGCAGGCAGGGAAGATGGCGTTGGACCTTGGCCAGGCAGCTGGTTTTGCTGGCTAACTGGAAGTTCATGATGGGGTTGGTCCTTCAGAGATTGGCTGGTGGGTCCATCAATCCATTGCAGCTTGTCCACCAGCATCCCGATTGGCTGTTCTTTTCCAGGGCAAGTTGCCCTTTGACCTGCCTCTTAGCCAGCAGGCATGGCCTCAGTGTCTTGGCTGAAGACACGCCCCCAGCCGGGGTTCATGCTGCTGTGAAGTTTGGGCTAGCTGAAGCCACGCCCCCAGCGGGCCTAACTGCAAACTGAGACCGGCGGGATTACTAAAAGTCTGCTGGCAAACCAGCCCCATCTACAAACTAAGCAGTACTTGAAAAATTCGAAGATTATTTTAAAAACGCAGCAAAACACAAACCAAAGTAACTGCAGACTGGATTGCTCAAACACCCACAATATAAGCTTAGCAAAAGAAGAGGCATGGTCTTTTGAAGAACAAAACAAAGTAAAACGTAATTTACATTAAGACCATTTACTCTACTATTCTACATAACAGTTCTGCATTTCCAACCAAAAATTACTGCAAACAAACCAACAAGAAGTAAGCCACATTCTATCAAAATATCAAAAATCCATAGAGCTAAATTCAGACATGATCCAGATGTTGGGACAATCAGAGAGGTAATTTTAAATACTTAAATATGTTAGAGGTTGGTTGGTTTTTTTTTTTTTTGAGAGAGTCAACTTTTTAAAATTTTGTTTTATTTGGTTTTCAATTTTCCTCCACTTAGTTTTATATGTGGTGCTGGAGATTGAATCTGGGTCCTTGCACGTGCCAGGCAGATGCTCTACCACTGAGCCACCTCTCCATCCCCTGTTAAGGTTTTAATGGAAAATAAACACTTAATAAAAACTGAAATTTTAGCAAGGACACAGTAGTTAGTTTTAAACAATTATTATTTTAAAAAAGGAGTTTCAGGATGAATATCTGATGATTTCTGAAAAGAAATCATGCAGACCAGGGGAGAATGTGATGATATATTCCAAGTACTGAGGGAAAACTCTTCTAACCAAGAATACTTTAGTAAGAAAAGCTGTCTTTGAGAAAAAGGAAGAAATAAACACTTTTCTAGACAAATAAATGCTATAGGAACTGGGCATGATGGTGCACACCTATAACTCCAGTGGCTTGGGAGGCTGAGGCAGGAGGATCGCAAGTTCAAAGCCAGTCTCAGCAACTTGGGAGGCCCTAAGTAACTTAATGAGATTCTGTCTCAAAAAATAAAAAAATAAAAAGAACTGGGGATGTCACTCAGTGGTTAATCAACGGTTAAGCAACCCTGGGTTCAAACCCTGGTACCAAAAACAAAAACAAAAAACAAAAAACCTAAAGGAATTCATCATCACTAAGTCTGTCCTATTTGAATCACTGAAGGGAATTCTTTAAACTAAAACAAAATGTTGCCAATAACTAGCATAAAAAGTGATAAAGGCAAAAACCTAATGATATGTAGTACAGAGCAATATTCTGAAACTCTGCACTCTGGAACCACAACGGTGATTGTTGGAGTAAATACTAGCCAATGCCTAGGAATGCCTGATGTTCCAGAAGTGAGAAAAGATGGACTCTAAAGAATACGATGAGGAAGAGGAGGAAGATGTCAGAAGCAAGCTAAAGTGAGTCCCAACCAATCTTCTCACAAGACAGAATGGAAGCAGCAAAGGAAAAGCAGAATTCAGAGGTGGGTGACAAAATAAATACTCTAAGACTTGATGTTAAAAAGTCTGAAACCTGAAGTGACTGGGAGATAGGATGCCACAGTAGAAAAGAAACAGAATGCCCTAATGCCCAAAGCTGAACCTGTGGATGAGAAGAGGGGAGGGCAACGGAGAGAGAAAGAAAGAAAGGGGTGGGACAGAAAATCTCTTAAGCTCACCCACTTAAAAACTGTTGGAAAGACTGAAAGCCTGACATTAACAGAAGTCTCTCTAAAACGGTGCAAACAACTTAAAACCAGATTGTTAAAAAGAAAGCTGAGCCAGGGTTCTGCAGTCATCTCATAGAGCCCTCAGCCAACCACTCAGTCTTTTAAATCATCATGGCATCTGCCCATGCTTGGGCAATTGCAAATCAAACCAGAGGTAAATGCCCTGCGGTGGGACCTCTTAAGAATCCAGCCAGAAGGCTGGAACCGTTGCTCAGCGGTTATAGAGCTTGCCCGGCATGCACAAGTACATGAGTTCAAACCCCAGCACCATGTACACAACAAAGTTTCAGAGCAACAAAAGCCACATGAAAAACTAAATAAAATTGTTTCTCTTGCCCACCCCTCTTTCTCTCTGTCACTGTCCTTCTCTCTTAAAAAGAAAAAATAAAACCGGAAAGAATTGGCCTGAAGGCGACCATAGAAATGTAGAGGAGGAGGGGAAAAGGGAGAGGGAGGGAGAATAGGGAGGGATCTAGGAAGACAATTAACAATGTAGCATACTCTTTACCCCCCTGAGAATCCAAATAATACTTATGCAATCATTCAATTCTGGAAAATTCTCAACCTAAGCATTTATATTGTTTGTAGGGGCAAAATATAGAAAATTCCAGAGACTGGGGTGTGGGTGATGTGGGGGTAATTCTGGTTTAAGAATATTTGCATATCATATTGTTACTTTATATGCATTCATTTATTTTTTGTTTATTTGTTTTTATTTATTTGTATCATTGTGTACATGATGCTGGGGTTTGAACTAGTGTACTTGCATATGCCAGGCAAGCACTGTAACCGCTGAGCCACTGCTCCAGCCCCCTTATACCCATTTATGATTGTACAATAACTCAACTCCTTAATAATAATAGTAATAATAATAATAATAATAGAATTGACCAGAAGGACCACAGCTAGTCGTAAATTGCTGACAGGCTTTCCCCTTGCTCCTCACCTCGAACAAGAGGAATAATAAATTGTCTGGTGGGGCTCTGTGCCAGGGAAGTGCACCTAACCCTGCTCAGCCCCTAGAACCCAGGAAAGAGTGATAAGCTCTGTGTAGAGTCTGTTGACTCCGAACAGCAAAGCAGCTGTGGCCCTAAACAAAGGAAAGCAGATTCACCAGGCCCAGACCACTGATGCTGGGGGGAAGTCACCATGGGAAGCCTAGAGACAAGTCCCTGGGATTATAGGGCCATACCAGAGGAAGGTTGCCTGAATACCCAGTGTCATCGACACCTAGTGGGAAATAACCAGAGGCTTTGCAGCAGGAAGGGACTGATCCCAGACTAACTGACCCATGACCCCTTCTGGCAAGTGACAGGGCATTGTTTGGGATACTTGCAGGACCTTGCATTAGACTTAGTAAGAGGGAATCAATGCCTGCTGTTCACAACCTGGGGTAGTGGAAACTAGAGTCCAGGTGAACCACCATAAACCTTTCACTATCTTAGAGGGTGGTTTTGGCTGGGGAAGTATTTCTGTACAATATCACCTGCAGAAAATCCACAACCAGAATTCCTGCACTCACAGTCACTAGGAGCTTCCCTACCACGTAAAGGGGAATAAGGTACACAGTGACCCACAACAAACAAGAGAGGCACTTCAGAGCCTGCATCCGGAACTACTGTATACAATAGAAACAGTCAACCCCCAACAGTGCACCCTCTGAGCAGTCAGCTGCAGGATCCTGAGTTGACACACCAAAAGCTACTTGTAGGAGGGTCATAGCAACTAAGGAATTGGCTTCTGTGCTCCTGCAACTCTTGAGAGATCTACACCCAAAGATTGATGGACATTTGCTAAATGTCCAAACTCTAATGAAATCCAAACCAAGATTCAGCAAGAGTTTTCTTTACCTTAACATGGTATGTTATAAACAACTCTAATGTCAACTTTGATCATATAAATACCTCCTTAACCTGAACAATAATTGTTAACCCAATAGCCAACATTGTATCTTTAACTCATTTGAATGTTTTCATCTAATTGTTTAAAGCATTACTTGGAATTAGTCTTCCTACCCTTGTTTTCCTAGCTTTAGTTTATATCTGTTCCTCTTATCCCCTATGCAGTCTCTTACACTATCTACTACTATCTCAAATTCTACCTATTCATCTATTTGTCCTTTCTACCCTGGTGTACTCTTTTATAGTTCCTCCCTCCCTCCCTCCCTCCCTTCCTTC
>PVKS010005303.1:0-86015 GCA_004027875.1 Aplodontia rufa | reverse complement strand
TTCTCCTTGCACAAGAATCAAATCAAAATGGATCAAGGAGCTAGAAATTAAAACAGCTACCTTGCAACTGATAGAAGACAAATTAGGTCCAACACTTCAACATTTGGGAGTAGGCAAAGACTTTCTCAACATGTCTCCAAAAGTGAAGGAACTTAAGTTAAAAATCAGTGAATGGGATGCCATAAAGCTAAAAAGCTTTTGTACTGCCAAGGAAACAATCACAAGAGTCAAGAGGTTTCCTACAGAAATGGAGAGAATCATGGGCTATGATTCCTCTGACAAGGGTCTCATATCCAGAATCTACAAAATCCTCAAAAATCTCAACTACAAAAACACTAACAGCCCAATTAATAAATGGGCCAAAGAGCTAAATAGAAACTTCTCACTAGGGGACATTGATCAAGCCAATGAATACATGAGAAAGTGCTCTAAATCCCTAGTAATCAGAGAAATGCAAATGAAAACCACATTAAGATATCACCTTATGCCAGTCAGAATGGCAAAGATGAAGAAAATAAACAACAATAGATGCTGGAGGGGCTGTGGAGAGATAGGCACACTAACACACTGTTGGTGGAGCTGCAGACTGGTACAGCCCCTCTGGAAAGCAGTGTGGAGAATCCTCAAAAAAACTAGGGATGAGCCCACCATACAACCCTGCTATTCCACTCCTGGGAATCTTTCCAGGGGATTTAGAATCAGCACATTATAGTGACACAGCAATATCTATGTTCATAGCAGCTCAATTTACTATTGCTAGGCTATGGAAACAACCCAGATGTCCTTCACTGGACGAATGGATCAAAAAACTGTGGTATTTATACCATGGAATTTTACACAGCAATTAGAAATAATGATAGTGCAGCCTTTGAAGGTAAATGGATGGCTATGGAAGAAATTATGCTGAGTAAAATCAGCTTAACCCAGAGAGCTAATAGTCGATTGTCTCCACTCATCTGTGGAGGTTGGGACTAGACCCTGGCCAGTGAGAAAGTTGGTCTATTATCATGTGTTAAATCCAGATAAGATGTAATGCTATACAACATAATCCTTTTTTAGAGATATTGTGGGAAGGGGAAGGGAGGGACAAGGGTGGTTAATTGGGGGGGCACTCCTGAGGGTAACTGTAATATCCAGAATCTATACACATTTTATATTATTTTGTTAAAAACTTGTATGGTTGTTCAAAAATAAAAAAAAATTTTTTTTAAATAAATCTCTAGCAAGACTGACAAAGGTAAAAAAGAAAAGACAAATCATCAATATTATTAATATACATTACTGATATCTTATTACCATTAAAAGGAAATCCTTGCCAAGATACATTATTATAGAGAATGTATTAATTTCCTATGGGTGATATTCACAAATTATCATGAACTTGTGATTTAAAATAATGCACACTATTCTCTTACTGATCTGGAGATCTAAAATCTCAAATCAGTTTCATTGGGTTGTTCTCTGGAGGTTACATGGAAGAATCAGTTTATTTGTATTTTTCCAGTTTATAAGAAAAGCTTCATTTCTGAGTTCCCAGGGTCATGACCTCTTCTTCCACTTTAAACACTGGCTGCTTAGCATCTTGCTTCCTATCCCTTAGTGGTCAAGTCTCCCGTGTTTTAAGGACACTGATGTTTGCATTTATGGTTCACCTCACAACCCAGGATAATCTTCCAGTTTCAAGGTCTTTACCTTAATCACATCTGCAAAGACTCTTTGCCCATAAGGTAATGCTGTTTACAATTCCAGGAATTAGGACTTGGATACCTTTGTGGGCCATTTTTCAGCGTACCAAAGACCAGATCAAACAACTTTGCACTCATAAATACTACAACTTTGAATAAATGGATTTCAAAAATCACAAACTACTGAAACTCAACCAAAATGAAACAGGCACTCTGAATAGAATGTTTAATTAAAAGCTCACTGAAAGAAAATTTCGGGCTCAGTAGTTATCACTGATGAATTATACCAAATCTTTATAGAAGAATTAACATCAATTTTATAAATCTCTTCCTGATGTAGATGAGAAGAAAAATATATCACCACTAATTCATAAGGCTAATATTACTATGTTATCAAAAACCAAAGACAGTGAAAATCAAAAACAAACATAGAAAAGAAAGATGATAGGCCAACATCTCTCATGGACTTTGAAACAAAATCCGCAAAAATTTTAAGCAAATTAAATCCAATAATATTTAAAAAGAAAAATGCACCATGACCAAGTGGTATTTATTCTCGATATGCAAACCTAACTACACATTCAAAAATAAATCAGAAAATACACCATAGTATCAAGTTTAAGAAGAAAAGTGACAGTATCATATCAATTTATGATTTAAAAAGTTTCAGTGAAGTAAGAAGAGAGGGAAACTTCCATAACTTGATAAAGAACAGCTACAAATACCCAAGAGCTGACATTATACAGAATAGTGAAAAACTAAAGGATATTCTTTTAGGCTTGGGAACCAAGCAAGGATGCTGCTATTACTACTCTTACTCAACATAGTACTGGGAGTACTTGTCACTTCAATAAGGCAAGAAAAAGAAATAAAAGGTCTCCCAACTGGACATAAAGAAACAAAACTGTCCCTAATTGCAGATGACATGAGACTGTCTACACAGAAAATCATAAAGAATCTATGAAAATTTATAGAACTAATAATTTAGTTCAGCAAAGTCACAGGATACATGGTAAATACACAAAAGTCCATCCCATTTCTATATAACAGAACAAACGTGGACACTGAAAAATAAAAGCACATGATCATTTAAAATCACTCCTAAGAAAATAACTTACTTAGGTGAACATAGCAACACAGTATGTATATAATCTGTATGCTGAAAATAGTGCTGATTAAGAGATTAAAGAAAACCCTAAACAGACGAAAAGACACACTGTTTTCATGAACTGGAAGACTCAATAAAATAAGAACATTGATTCTTTCTAAACTGACTTATTGATTTAATACAACTCCTATCTCTCTACAAGCACTATTTCTCTGTAGTTGTAGACATGATTATTCTAAAATTGGTATGGGCTTATACTAGCTAAAACCATCTTGGAAAAAATAGAAAAGTGGGTGGAATCACTCTCTCAATAATATTAAGGTTTAGTCTGTAGAGGAAGAATTAATCTTTCAAATCTCCTTTCTTATTATACAGCTATAATAATCAGCAATGTACAGTTTAGTGGATTTAGATCATTATCAGTACAGAAAATTCAGAAATAGACTAACATGAATATGCCCAACTAATTTTTGACAAAAGCACTTCCTAAATGGAAGGACTTTCATCAGATGGTACTGGAGCAAGTAGACACCCATGATCAACATATATAGATTAGGAGGGTAGGTAGGTAGATAATAGGTGAATGGATGGATAGGTAGATAGACTGATAGTTGAAATTTTGATCTAAAACTCAAAACTTAACAAACATCAGCTCAAAATGAATCTCACACTTAAATGTAAAAATATAACTACTTAACAAACAATATGAGAAAGTCTTTCAGAGTCTAGAATTAACTATGGAAAGAATTCAGATTTTAAACTAAAAGTAGAATCCATAACAGAAAAAAAAATAACTGATAAATCAGACCTGCTCAACATTAAAAGCTTTTGTTCTGCAGACGGTTGTATACAGGATGTAAAGACAAATAACAGGCTGAGAGAAAATATTTGCAAATGACATTTCTGACAAAGAATTACGATTTGTAATATATTAAAAACTGCCAAAACAATTAAAATCTTTCAAAAGTCCACAATTTAATTAGATATTAGGGAAAATCCCCTCAAGTGGATATATAGATGGCAAACAAGCAAATGAAGAGACATCTAACATCATCAGCCCAAAGGGAAATGCAAATTAAAACTACAACGAGATGTAACTACACACCTATCAAAATGACTAAAATAAAAAATAGTGATAACACCGTATGCTGGTGAGGCTGCAGAACAACTGGATTAACCACACTGCTGATGGGAATGTGAAAAAGAGAGTATAGTATAGCTACTCTAGAAAATAATTTGGCAACCAACATAGCTACCATACAATTCAACAATTGCACTCTTGAGCATTAATTTAAGAGAAATGGAATCTTATGTTCACACAAAAAATTGCATACAGATGTTCATAATAGTTTTATTTTATAACAATTTTATTCATAATAGCCTCAAACTGAAAACAGCCCAGATGTTTTTCTGTGGGTGAATGGTTAAACCAACTGGTGCCTCATAGCATGTGATCAAGAGCATGTGTTATTAGTGGAAGGGCAGAGAAATAGGACTGGAGAGTATGTTTACTGCCCAGCAATAAAAAAGGAACAAATTATTGATACATGTAATATGAGGATGAATCTTCAGGCAATTTTTTTTCGTTGAAGAACTCAGTCCCAAAAGGTTACATATTGTTTGATTCTGTTTATCTAATGTTCTTGAAATGACCCAAATAGATTACATGTGGATGGCTGCTGGGAGTCAGGGGCCCAGGGTGAAGGAGAGGGATAGGCGTGCCTCTAAAAGGGCAACAGAGGGATCAAGGGATGCAGAGACCGTTCTCTATCTTGACTGTATCAGTGTTCCTGTCTCTCCTTCCCTGGCTCTCTCTTTCTCTCTCCCTATCCCTCTCTCTCTCTCTCTGCTGGGGATGAACCCAGGTCCTCGCACATACTAACCAAGTGTACTACCACAAGCCATACCCCCAGTCCTTCTATATTATTTCTTATGAATGCAATTATCTCAAAATGATAAGTTTTAAAATAATCAAATGGATGTGAGAGGAAGGCTAGTATTTATTGAGCACTTACTGTAGATTCAGTACTTAGCTGAATGCTTTTCACATATTATATCATGTATTCTTACAATCTCTCTCCAAGGCATGTATGGTCATGTATGGTCATGTATCATTTAATGACAGGGATCTGTTCTGAGAAATGTGTACTTAGGTGATTTTCTTAATGTTTATACAGTACAGCCTACTACACACCGAGGCTCTCTGGCGATTTATATATGTTTAATTGTGTGTGTGTGTGTGTAGTATTGTCCCAGTGCCTGGATGAGCAAAACAACCTAAGAGTAAATCAAATACAAGAGAAAATGATGCCATCAAGAGATGTGCTAAACACAACATGTGTACTAGTACAGCATGGCTTACTGTTTTGCAGTAAAGTTTTTAAAAATACATAAGTAGATAAAGTGTACTATAAAATGACTGAGTAGTGTGGTAGACATAAGCTAGTGACGTAGTCATATATTATGAAGTATTATATAATTATACACAATTTGTACCTAGTGTGCTGTCCCTTCACACAGCTGGCAGTGCTGTCACCCGTTTACACTGCAAACACATAAATCGTGCATTGCTGTGTGCCATGGTGACACCCACGACACCACCAGATGATTCAGCTGCGTTACAGCTTCACAGGACCACTGCCACATGTCTGGTTCATCACTGACCAAAACACTGTTGTGTGGCACACATCTGTGTCATTGTTCTGTGTTATAGGGTGGTAAACGGTAATGGCTCAATGATAAGAAATAAGTGGACTGAAAACTCGTGGTTGATAGAGACAGATCTGCAATTTTAGCCTTGGTCCATTTGAAAACTGTTGGAACATAGTTCAAGGTGATCAGTTAATTGACATATTTATTTGATTTCATATTGGCGTGATTCTTGCCTATTGAGTACATGGTAACACTCTCAGTGGTGTCCTTTTAAAATCTAGGTTGATCTCAAAGCAGCATTTTCTATAAATGGATCTGAGAACAATCATGTCAAAGAGATGAATTGATTTTTATTTCTTTCGTCTTCTTCCTCCACTCCCCAGCCCAACCTACAACACCAAGGCAAAAGCAGGTTGGTAGAAATTGATAACCAAATGGGTGTTACTGGAAAAATCTGTCCCTGCAATCACTTTCCCTGTAGCAAGGAAAGCAAGCTTGGCTCTGGTGATGAGTTGCTTTCTCTCTACCACATCAGCTTGGTTTTGCAAAATCAAACTTTGTGGAAAATGTTCTCTAATTTCTTTTGTTTCACATTATGCCCCTACTGTTAGTGTTCCTTTGTGCCTCCTATTCTCAGTCAAATCATCTTAAGTATCAGGGAATCAAATTCTGAACATCCCTTATACATAAAATTGAATGCATTTTGGAATATCTCTATTAGCTAAAGCATTGATTTTTTTTGGTAGATAATTCCAGGCTGACTTCATTGAACCCATTTAACATCTCACCCTCTCAAATAAGGGGACTTTTTATATATTTTCAGAATCAGAAGAGTGAAGAGTAGACAGGGGAAAACCCAGGGGGGGAAAAAGATGTGTGTTGATGGGCAATTTGGGAAAACGTAAAAGAAGGCCCACAGCAGCAGCAATAATAAACTTGTTTCAGAGCACATCTTTAATTCATCTTTCTTGTTTATGGTCAAAGAAAGATACTGAAAACTTGCAGTAGTTTAAAAATATGTTTAGGAGGGTGAATGTACAGTTTTATTGAATGGTCCCAGTTTCTCTAAGTCTTTGGGAAGCTGGTGACGCCATTCAGTCATTAAGTGCCCCTTCAGGTAGGCACATAGTCTACTGGTCACTTTTATCAAGAAGAGTACATAAATATCACTGACATGCTCACTGAAGAGCAACCACACACCAGAGGACTCACATTTTTTTACATCACAAGTACATGCAAGGCACTCTGTGCCTGCCCTTCAGTCCCTGGGCATCATCAGGGAAGATGCTTCAGACAGAACCCTGATTTGTTGCACAGCCTAAACTCTTGAGGTGAGCCAGGCATACACACTCTCAGAGCCCAGATCTCATAAGACGGCCCGACTGGAGAAGAAGCCTATGGCCTTGGAACTCCAACTTCCTGCAAAGCTGATGAATTAGGCACAAGGTACATATTTTTAAAGTTTAACTCTCAGTTTCTCTGTTTCTGTTTCTCCGTTTCTCCTCCCCTCCTCGCCATAACCTCTTGCTTCTGCAAGCCAGTAGAAATCTTCAGTTAGGACATGTCTTTACTAGTGATCTTCAAAGTAAGATGTGATTACCTCAGGGCTACAAAAATCATTATATTGGCTATACAAAGAAAATGCATGAAATCGTATTCATCTATACCTTACTGCATAATTTCAAATTACTTTTGTGAAACATGCAGTTTAGTAGTTCATAACTGTGCCTGTAATTTATAAACAAATATTTGCATTTTTTTGGTGCACATTCTCAATAGATATTTTACTGCATAGAGATTCATACGTCAAAAATGTGGAGCCCACTTATCTAAACCATGCATGGCACAGGACTATTTTCTAAAGGGAGAGATTTTACAACCTTCAGTGATAACTCATCTAAGCATTTTATCGCTGATTGCGTTTACACATCCATTCACTTCAATCACTTAGCAATTATTACAGTATATAATAATTAGGTAATAAGCTAGGTCCTGGGCTTTGGCTAGGAATTTCTTTTCTCTCTAAGAGCAAGATTTTTTCCCCCAGAAAAAAAATCTTTGAAAGAAAAATGATCTGTCAATCAGAATATTATGCTCATTTGGCCCTTTTCTGAATTTAGAAGAACAATTCTATCTTCTTATTAAAGAGAAAAAAAATCTGTAAAATGTTGATAATAATATTTAACCTGTAAGTGTGTTGCAAAAATTGAATGCAGTAATGTTCATTAATGCACCATGTTAATTGGAACACAGTTTAAAAATGTAATATAATAGCCTTGTTTGATTCTCAGCAACAGTAATTTCCTTCTCCAGTCTATGCTAAATTACCTCATTTTCTCCAATATTTTCCCCACATATATTTCATTAGTTTATGACTTGGTGACTGAAAGTAGATGCTCTGTTCTGCTAAAGCCACAGTGGAGGTAAAATTCCCTTCCCAGCTGAATACATCAAACCTCTTTTAATGCATCTGGGAAATGTGAATTTGTCCTGCCTTGCCTTTCTGTAATGGCACTTCATTGCTGACTCACATTTGTCTCATGGTTAGTTATGCATCCTAAGTGTTTTTCCACTATATTTCTGCTTAGCCATCTTGTATTTGTGTTACAAGATTTGTGTTCTTTGGAGGATGACCCGGCATTTGCCATATTACATTTCAGCTTTGTTGATGAAATCATTTCCTAATCTTTCAAGAACACTTTCTATTTTCCCTTCATATCTAGAATTCTGGTAACCCCATATAATTTAATATTATGTACAAATTTGATGACTATATTCCTAAGTTTTTCATAGAGTTGATAAAAAATGACACAGTCTCTACCAGAAAGTATTTGATAGAGATGCCCAGGTCAATGTCATTAATAACACTTTTTATCTTTTTCCCTTAGGCTTAAAAAATGTGCAAGGCAGTGGAATAAATCCAACAGTGTGAGTAAATACTGCCAGTTCTCCATATCCGCAGATTCCACATCCAAGGATTCAACCAACTACAGATTGAAAATGTTAAGAAAACAAAACCAAACAAAACAACAAAACAAAACTGCGTCTGTATAGAACATACACAGACTTTTTTTTTCTGTCATTATTGCTTACACAATACAGTAAAACAACTATTTATATATCTTAAGGTATATGGGAGAATGTATATAGATCACATGCAATCACGTACTCCTATACATAAAGGAAATCTGCAGATTTTGCTCTGTGGGGGATCCTGGAGTCAATCCCTCTAGGATACTGAGGGATGGCTGTACCTGGAGCTAGGGGAACACGCAGATATGGTTCCTAACACTGTTGGGGGGGTATCAAGGAAGCATTCCAAGGACACGTGATATCTGTGCTGAGATGCAAAGAACGTGTAGAGATGAATCAGGTGAAAAGGGATTCAATGAACGTAATAGATTCAGAAGTCTGAAGGCAAGAGAGACCACATTTCTTCTAGTTACTGACAGAGGGGGACCAGGAGTGCTGGTGAGAGGTGAGACTGGAGAGACTGGCCAGTTCTAGAGGGGCCTTGTCAGCCAGGGTAAGGAACTTGAACTTTGATGCCACTATGGAGACACTAGAAGATTTCAAGAGAGGATCCAGGAATCCTCACATTTTTTTCTGTAAAAAATTTTTTTTAAATTATTCTCCCTTTAGTCTTAAAAATGTATCACAGAGAGGATAGGATTTGAAGCAGAGGTGGATCAGAGCTACCTACATGCATGTCTTAGCTTCCCTCCTGGGCTAGATACTCTGCTACAGAACACTGGTCTGCTTCTTGTTTTCCTTCTGTTTCCCAGCACGAGTCCTTGAAAGCATTTCACTGAGTACATGAAAGAAGGCACATCTGTACCTGCTTCCTGCTCTATCGTGGCTCCCACCCTATTAGAGGAGAAATTCAAATTGATATGGCTGATGTGCCCCTCGCAAACACTGCAGGTCGTATCTGTACAGCTTCTGTTTTCTAAGCGATTGCCAGTCATTTGCTGGATGATGCACCCTGGTACAGTCCTAGGAATGATCACTCTATTGACTGACATAACAGGATATATTTGGCTATCAGAAGACAAACATTATTTTGCTTCACTTGCCCTTGCTGTAAAATAAGGATAATTTTACCTGTGTAAAGGGATTATTGTGAGGATTAAATGAGCTAATATAGGTAAAATACAGAAACTAGAGTAGAAGTAAGCACTCAGCAAATGTTAGCTATGGTGTTGTGATCATGACAAGTATTTTAGCTACCAGTAGCAGGAGATTGATTGAGTCTGGCAAGGTTGGGATGGGGCTCATATGCCATGACACAGAGCTTGGACAAAACTCTACAAATGAAACTCTGAGTGCCATTTAGGCAGATGGGAACATGACTTGGCATGACTCTATATTTTGGCCTGAAAATAGAGCTGTTTGTTGCGGGTGGAGGAGTGGTTTTGGAGCAAGAGGGCTGTCACTAGATTACTGGGCTTTGTCGGTGCTCTATCCAGACCCCCTTTGGTTTTTTATATTAATTCCATGCACTTCCTTTTCCTCAGTGTCTGTGTTCCCTTACTTCTAAGGGTCATTCCTGCAATTCTCTTTGGAGGGCTCTCTGAGGGCTGCTGGGCCTACACTGATATAATGCCAGAAGTTTTAAGAGTTTTCAAACCCCCAGACAGCCTTACCAATGACGGACCAGCGCAGCCCCCTGAAAGGCCAGCTGCCAAGCCTGCAGAGGAGCAAACTCCAAGGTGTGACTTGTGCTCCAGAGCTGTTCTATGGATCAGTCTGGGGCCAGGCTGTGCCTGAAACTGCAAACTAACTTGACTTTCCCTTTCCTCCCACTCACTCCCTTACTGGTGCCTCCTGGGAGTACTTCCTCAGGAAACTGCTTGCACCCAAATGCTTGTTTGAGGGTCTCCATCTATAGAACTCCTAAGACAGGTTGTTATGGTTTAGATATGAGGCATCCTCCAAAAGTTCCTGTGTTATTGCAGGAATATTCACAGGTAGTATCATCACCCATGAGAGCTGTAACCTAATCAGTCCATCCTAGTTTGAATGGACTGATTGGGTGTTACCTGGAGGCAGAGGGGGCATGGTTGGTGGAGCACTGGGGTATGCCCTGGAAGGGTTCATCTTCCCCGCAGCCCTTTCCACTTCTTCCTTCACTCTGTTTCCTGGTCACCATGAGCTGAGCAGCTTTCTCTGCCATACTCTTGCACCATGAAGCTCTGCCTCACTCAGCCACAGACAATGGAGTTGGCCCGCCATGGACTGAGACTTCATAAACTGTGGGCCAAAATAAACTTTTCCTCCTCTAGGTTGTTTTTGTCAGGTATTTTGGTCAAAGAGACAAAAAGCTGACTAACAAAAAGGTGCAGGGAGCAAGGAGATGGAAAGTTAGAGAGAGGCATTGAAAGGCCTCTCTGAAGAGGCTAAAGACAGATTCAACCCTGTGGGTTGAGGCTGTCTGTTCAGCGGCTTCTGTGTGGTTGATTTTGCTAGACTGAATTTCCTTATGTTATATTCCTGCTTCATGCTCAGGAGAGAGGCAACACTAGAGGAAACCTTGGGAAAATCAAGGAAAATGTCAGCTTCTTTCAGAGGCAAGGAAGTTGGACTCCAATTACTCTTATTCCCATTTTGAGACTCCCTGTGAATGGAGGGAGCAGAGTCAGCACCCCCTCCCAGAGTTTCAGTGCCTGGGTTTAACCCGCACAGCCTTATATGTTGGAGAGGCTCATTAGCTTAAAGCTACCACAAAAGGTTTTGGTCAGGAAGTCATTTACAACCTCAACCCCCAGCAATCTACTCTGACAATTTCTGGGTGTTTGGTCCTGTTGAGTCAGCTCCCTCAGTGATATCACTAAGACCTTCCTCCTCATTAATAAAACCTTCTAAGTCACTATCTCACCCATTAAGGGGCCAGCATAGAAAGCTGTTCTATACAGCTTTCACAGTATCTGAGAATTAGGAGTAGAATTAAAGTGTCATGCTCAACTACTAATAATTTCTTAGTTGTCCAAGGACTCTTCACATGTGCAAAGTGATTTTTCAGGTATTACCTTGGTTGCTGCTAACAGCAATACTATGAGGAAGGTAGGGCAGACCAAAATACGTCCATTCAACAGGTGAAAAGACAAGGCAAAAGAATTTTAAGTGCAATCCTTAGAGTCACAGAAAGGGAAGGCTTGAAGCTGAGAGCTGAATTTGGAGCTCCTGTTTGTGTGTTCTCTGTAGAGGGGTGGGGCTGGGGGGTGCAGGGTGAGACCTTAACTGCTTCTTGTTCTCCAGGGCACAGGAACATCCAGGAGCATGGAAAAGCAGCAGGTAGGGATGAGATAAACTGGCTATCAACTCGAGCACTCTGGGGCTCCCAGAAGTTGTCTAGAGATCCAGGCTGATTCTACCAGGCACAGCTGCTCCCTCTGCACAGGTTGAGCTTTCCTTGCCAGGGAAGATCAGGAGTGAGTCACCACTGTTGATTCACGGGCTTATGAATTTAGCTAATTCAGCTAATATTAAAAAAAAATGTGTCCTGGGGGAAGAGTTTGGATGTGCAGGATTTATAACTCCCACATTTCTATCTCTGATCGTGACTGCAGTTTATGACATTTGGTGATCCTTTTGTTCTATTTGGCAAAAAGTCAGAGGCAAGTATCTTCGATGCAAGTGAGCAGTTCAGATTTTGGCTGGTGGGGGTCTCACCTGCTGTTGCAGCAGGTACACCAGCATGCAAGCACGTGGGTTTACCCAACGGGGGCTTGAGAACACTTGCCATCTAGAATTGGAGCTGGCTAGCTCCAGTGTACTTTCTCACCATTGACTGTGAGCTGAGAAGGGTCTAAGACTGAGTCCATGTGTCCCCCGCATGTATGGACACAGGTGTCATGTCATACCATTCTGTGCATCCTCCTTCCTCGTTCATTTAAGTCCCTCCTACAATACACATTCAGGGTCCTATGCTGTCAAGGGCTGAGTCCCAGGGTGGCATGGACCAAAAATCTCATACTGTGGGTCTGGTTTGATTGTGTCTCCCAAGGGTTAACATGTCAGAAACTCAGTCCCAGATGTGGGATGTGGAGAGAAGGTGGAACCTTTAATAGGTGAGGCCTAGTGGGAGGTAATCAGGTGTGTGGGGGGTACTCTCTCAGAAGGGTTTCATGTAGTCAGTCGTTACTTCCCTTGAGAGTAGGTTGTTATAAAAAAAAAGTGAGCTTAACCCCCAAAGCCCTCTGGCTTCCTGTGTCACCATGCAGTGCTTTCTGCATGCTGCCGTGTCCTTTCCTGCCTCATCTCCATGTTGTGATACAGCCAAGGTGGCTGTCATCGGAAGCCAAACAGATGGGGCTTCCTAATCTTGGACTCTGCCCTGCCAAAACCATAAGCTAAGTGAACCTCTTATCTTTATAAAGTACAGAAATTGAACCTGGACACTTATCTTGGGTCACAAGGCATCCAGCTTGAAAAGGTGGATTAGAATGTGGCCTGCCTTAGCTTCCCCTTGACACCTCGGAGAGGTGGATAGCTAAGACACATTCCTCAGAACCACCCCCGTCCCAATGTTACGAAAAACCCACACCTACTATGAAATAAAATTTGCACAAGTAAAAATTAATTTTTTAAAAAAGGCAAGATAAACCACTCAGCCACAACCACCGCCCCCTAATTTATTGCCTTCAGTGCCCACTAGATCATGGTGCGCCAACAGGGTGATGAAGTGGGACGATGGATACGATGAGTGTCAGTACAGCTGGCTGATTTGCATTTTAAAAATAACCCAGGACTGGATCAATACGTAACCAGAGGCTGCATGTTCATCTTAATTTTTAAACTTTAAATATTATTTATTCTTTTCCCTAGGCCCTGAAATTAGAAGACATCTCCATTGCCTTGATATTGAGAAGAAGGTGAGCTGTAGGTTGCCATCCTAGGTTGATGCTTCTATTCCTCTGTCTCCAGAGGGGTGAGCAGTCTAGGACACCTCCCACTCAGGGATCCTTCCTGCTGCAACACTCACCTCTGGGAACCTTGCAAAAGGACGTTCTCTTTAAATAATTCAAACAGATCGGTTGCGGGACAGGGTAGGTAAGCCTGAGATAGAAACCTTGTGAGGCTGTGAGGTTGCTCTTTAGGAAGACAGTGCAGGCATCAGGATGAGAGTCTTAGTGTCAGAGCAAAGTACGAGAGGGTCACCGTGCTACGACCTGCTGGAACTACATCTCAGGCGCTGAGCCCAGATCTGGGTGTCACACTGCAATTCCCTAGTGTTACTGTCACTGCCACACCTTTTCTACAACATGTCGTTGTCTCACGATCATCCTGTGTTGATCAGCAGATGTAATGTGACTGAGAGACACAGTACGTGAAAATAATAAAATATCAGGTTTTGGAAGGAAACTTTTTTCTCCCTTCTCCCTTAGCTTTCCCAGGCCAATAAAAAAAAAAAATTCACAGGATTCCTAAACTTTTGTGTTTTTTTTTTCCAAATAAGGATATTATAACTGTCACAGACAAAAAATAATTTTATTTTTATCATCATTTCATTTTAAAAGGCATTTTAACGTCCCAAATTTAGACTAAAGAGCAGTCCTTTAAATCAGAATTTCTCAGACAGACGTCAGTGAGCGATTGAACCAGCAAGGTAAAGACAGATTCATGGGCCTCTCCCCAGGACACTGACTCAAATGGTCTGGGGCCCTGAATTCTACATCGTTGCTTAATCAATTCCCTGGTGATACCCATTCTGCTGGTCTGCAGATGATACTTTAAGGAGTGCTGCAGAGGAAAGAAAAGTGGCTTGGTTATAGCTCACTCCCTGTATTTATACTTGCTTTATCCTCATACCTGATCTCTGCTCTGCAGGTCCACTGACCACGTGTGATCTGTCACATGAGACCACAGTCACCCATGGGTTGCACATCTTTGTAAAGGTATGAAGGTGGATATAATTCTTTCCTCTAGCACCCAGCCAGCACACACATCAAGTGAGGAATCTGGTTTTCTCCAAAGGTTAGATGAGGAAGTAACCAGGAGGGAACGACCAGAGACAGGAAAGTAGTTTTGATTGGCCACACTGGTGACTAACACATGTCTTCCCTTAGTGGTTTGGGTCTTTCTGCCAGGGCATCCTGTATACCACCTGGCCTGCAGAGCTGCCTGTGGTTGAGCCCTGCAGCATCTGCTAAGTTTCCCTCCACCTGCTTTACCACTAAGGGCATCAGCTTCTGCTCTTCTGGTCCCTAGATCCAATTCAGAAATGTCACCTTTACCAGCCTCTGATATGTGATCCAGATGAACTGAACAGTTATTTATGTCAGACTACACTGTTTATAAAGCCTACACACACACATAATCTCTACTCACACACATAAGGTTGTTTTAAGGAAAGCAGCCTTAAAGCCAGGCACAGTGGTGCATACCTGTAATCCCAGTGACTTGGGCAGGAGGCTGAGGCAGGAGGACTGCAAGTGTGAGGCCAGCCTCAGCAATTTATTGAGACTCTAAGCAACTTAATGAGACCCTGCTTCACAGTAAAATATATAAAAGGGCCGGGGATGTGGCTCAGTGGTTAAGTGCCCCTGGGTTCAATCTCCAGTGCCAATAAATAAATAAGTAAATCCTAAAAACAAGTTATCATTAGTCCTGTTTTTTAGATGGAAAACCTGATATTTATATTCTGTAAACTTGCTCAGTGTTACCTAAGAAGCTTTTCTGAATCGCACAGTCATTCCACTTTGTCTGTACCATACACTTATTTTGGAGATTATTCTCATTCAGTTATGTTCCTTTTTCTGCCCTTTCCAACACAGAGAGGTGGCAAAAGTCAAACGTGAAGCTAAATGCAGTCTGGAGATTAACTGCTATTTCTATAATAGGAAAAACACACAAAATCCCTATAGCTACATCACAGAAAAGTGACCCAATTAATTCAGTGACGAGATCAGCCGCATTGATTTGTGGAGTAGACTGGACAACGCAACTCATTGATGAACGCTGTACTTTTCAGAGGTTTGTGTAGACATAGCCACAGGCAAGGGTCTTCTGAAAGGGTTGCCATGGCACCAGCCAATGGGGTTCTCCTCCATCCTCCTCTGCTTTCCAGGGCAGCCCTTTTAGAGACTCCTCGGGCAGAGGTCTGCTTGCCTAGGTCAGGATCTGAGATCCTCTCCTCAAATTGGGCCACTCCTCAAACAAACGGGCTTGTCTTTCAGAACCGTCTTATTTCAATTACTAAGTACCTATTGACTCTGAATTTACAAATCACTATACCCTTTTGTGTTTGTTAGCAATCCAAGCACTGAAAGAGAGCCAGTGGTATTATCCCATCTTACAGAAAAAGCATTAAAGCCCAGCAAGGGTTAGGTCACTGTGCAAGCTGGATTGGAGCTAAAATTGTTTCTCCCAATATTCTCTGAACTATTTTCTACCATCGTGAGGATAAATCGATGAGATGTCTTAACCTTGAGTATCAACTCAATTAAGAAAGAATAGACAGGAATTAGAACAGACATCTTATCAGAACCACATGAAATGAATGTCTAGTGAAATCTCAGGTGGAGGAAATGAGGGAGATGTTAAGAAACAAGAGGGAGATGTTCAGAATACCTAATAATTATATAGCATCTAGGCTTCATTTTGTGCCACACAATGTTCCAAGGATTTATGTAGATTAGCTCAGTTATTCTCTAGCTGAGCCCTAAGAGGGACTATCATCCCATTTTGCAGATGGAAAATTGAGTTTGGCTAAGTCGTGCTGTAAGTTAACACATGTGTGAGATCCACACCCAGTAATTAAACTCTGCAGGGTATGCTCAAACAGTTAGTTAAATGATTCTTATAGAAACAATGTTCTTGGGCTGGAGCGGTGGCTGGGGGTTTACGGCGCTTGCCTGTCTTACGCAAGTAACCTGGGTTCAAACCCCAGCACCCACATACACAACTAAGTGTCAGAGCAAGAAAAACTCAATAAAAATTGATTCTGTCTCTCTCTCTCACTGTCCTTCTATCTTAAAAAAAAAAAAAGAATGTTCTACACTGTTTACATTTCAGAATTGAAAAACAATAGGAGACAAACCAAACCAAAATTACACAACTGGATATTTTCCCCTTTCCTTAAAGCCTATTTCTATTACAGTGTTACATTTAAAGCAAATAAAAATTGGTCAATAGCTGCCTTGAAAAATAATAGTCGTTTTCACTGACCTCTCCTAAAGAGGCAGCAAAAATAGTGAATTTCATCACATAGCTAAACTTTGTCCTATTAGCAACCACTTTTCATGGTTCCCTCAAGTCTCACTCGTTTTCACTGGCCCGGTATCAACTACTATGATTTTCTCAGCCAATTTCCTCCAAGCCTCCAAGCAACAGGCTGAAGTCTGAAAGATGAATTCTCTCCTATTCTCTGCCACTGATTGTAGTAACCTTGGAAGAGACTTGGGGGAAGCAGTAATGAACTTCAGCTTCTTGGGGAACCTTGACTAAGCTCAGTTCACCCTTAGATCAAGGTGGGGTGATGACTTTGGCAGGCATCTTGCTGCTGAGCCACAGAAAGCAACCATTCATTCCCGCTAATGTTCTCACTTGGGAGTTTAGTTTGTGGCTGCAAGTCTCCGTCCTGGGCTCACATATGACTTGCAATTCAGATGTAAGGAAGCTTGTACACCTGAGTCAGCTGCCTCTTGGCAGTTCAGCGGAAGCAGCTGAGGCAGTCTGAAGCATCCACTTCTCAACATATGTATAAGGCTCTCTCCAAGTCACCCAGCAGTCGGGATAAGGTGAGAGGTGTGCAGTTTGACTTCCTTAAAGGGGGCAGGGCGTAAGGAGTTAGAAGGGAATAGTGGTACACAGTCAGTTGGACACTGGGAGTACAGTCTTTTATTCTCGATATCTACTTGTTCATCTTGGACACCGGGAGTTCCAGCAAAAAGAACATACAAATCCCATCTTAGCCAAACTTCTCACTCACACTTTATTTGCCTATATAAATGCATCCACACAGTGAAACAACACCCTGTCCAGGCTCATCTACGGTTTCATCCTCCTGGGAGGGCAACAACATATAGACAATAGTACTCATACTCATTTAATTTTTTGATTTTAAGCACCTACCACTGTGATGTAGCAAAGTACAGCACTGGAAATAGATTTTTAAGTCAAGGGGTAGATATTTGAGACAAATCACTGTTGAAAGAGGGTGAGATATCAGCAAATAATTAATTCAGTATGATGTAATCTTGCATGAGTAGGCACACAGGATCAAAGGTGCCCAAAGCAGATGGAGCTAATCTACAGGAAGACTTCAGGGAGGAGGTGATACTTGAATATTCAAAGAATCCAGTCAAAACATGTGTTAGGAGTTTCCCAGCCATTCAGAGGAAAAATATGCTTTTTAATAATTGGATGTTTCATGAATGTATTTAAATTTTGACTTAAAATGCAAAGATCATGCCCCTCACAGATTGTTAACAATCTACCTTGAAATGGTTTTTATATTTTTTGCTTTATTCATGCAAATGCTTTCACAAAGAAAATTTCTGTACAGAGTACTCATAGGGGTCAAATAAAAGAGAGTTTCCTCCTTGTGTGTGGCATACTTCTTTTTCTTTTGTTGCAGCCATCTGGACTAAGGATCCTAAAGTCATGGATTGAAATACATGCGAACTCAAGACCCCTAGGGTATTCCTTGAGGTTTTCTTTTGTTTGTTTGTTTGTTTTTTTTGAGAGAGAGACGGAACCAATTTTATTTATTTTTTCATCTGTCCTTTGCTCTTCTCTGACACTTAGTGGGGTATGTGGTGCTTGGGTTTGAACCCGGGTCTTCACACATGTGAGGCAAGTGGGCCAACCACTGAGAAAGTGCTTTAGCTTCCCTTATTTGAATTTGATAAGGATTTCTTCTTTTTTTATTTTTAAGAATAGGTTAACAAACAAATGCCTAAAGTTTCTTCATCTTTGCAAAATAATGAGAGTTTTTTTTAAAATTCAACTTCGTGTGTGTATAAATGATGTCTTGATTTTTACGGTTATAGAAAGAGAAAAGAACCGTGAGGAAGCTATCATATGGTGAAAAAAACGTCCCTAGAACGCTGCTGAGCTTCACTCTGAGTTCTATTCCTTTCAGGTTTAGTCACTAACAGTTTGTAGTTGACACATATTAGACATTGAAAAAAGTATGTGTTGGATGCATTTAACAGATACAATAAAAATAATGGTCAGATATCACAAACAATGGCAGGACACTAGGTGAAATACTACCTCACTAAGTCTTTAGAGTGGACTTACAATATAGGTATTACTATTAACCCCATTTTACAGATGAGGACAGTGAGGCTCCAAGGAATAAGTAAATTGTTAAGGTTACACTTGCTGGGTGGCAGAAGGAGATGAAAGAAGAGTGGTCTGACTCCTAAACCTTATATTGCAGTGAGAGTGTCTCTTGCACTGTTCAGGGTCCCCGATTTGCAGAGACTTCAGGGTGGGACCTCTCAAAGAACTCACGCTGTATTGGGGGAGTTGATGTACACAAAAATATCTGGCAAGGTCAGGAGGGTGTAAGGACAGATGTGTAAAAGAGAGCAGAGCAGGGAGGGTAGACTTACTGGTCACTTGCTTAGGTCTTATGGCTCAGGCCAGAATCCAGATAACTGGAGACAGGAGTCTCTACACAGAACACAGCAAGGGACCGGAGAATTAAATCATGGTTGTCAACCTATGGAAGGGACTTACTGCTTATTACAACAAACTGTAATAATGTCGACCCATCTGAACCATCCAAACTGCCTGCTGTAACTAGGAGGTGAAAAAACTTTTTTTTTTTTTTTAAGAGAGAAGGACAGTGTGAGAGAGACAGACAGAGAGAATCACTTTTTTTTTTTTAATTTATTGAGTTTTTCACATGGCTTTCATTGCTTCAACCCTTAGTTGTACACCCGGGTGCTGGGGTTCGAACCTGTGTACTAGTGCATAGCGGGCAAGCGCCACTGAGCCACCGCTCCAGTCCGAAAAAACTCTTAACGGCTCTGCTGCAAATGGTTGGATGCACTGATTCTTGATCATCCAGAGATATGCCAGATAAGTAGTTTGGGGACAGGCTTTGTAACTAGGTTATGAAGCAAGTATGTGTGTGTGTGTGTGTGTGTGTGTGTGTGTGTGTGTGTGTGTGCGTGCGCGCGCATGCGCGCTCCCCATTCAATTTTCATGTGCTTCATTTTGTTGAGGTTGTGTAAAGGGATCTCTCAGACCTCAACTATGAATTAGCTGACATTTGTGAAGGAATCAGGATGAGATACAAAACGGCTTAACTGCCACCCAATACTGATGACACTAAGTAGTACTAGGTGTACTAAGTTCAAATATTCCCAAGTAATAATAATGGGGTTTAAAACAGAGTTTTGGGGAATTCTCAAAGGTCCAGATGTACTGTATTTTTGAACAACTTCTTTATTTACCATTTAACCTGTAAGAGCCATGATGGTAAAGGCCAAGGGTTGGTTACTCATCTTAGCATCTCACCCCAGAACTGAGCACCGTTGGTATTTTTGAATTATGAATGTCTTTTTTGCTGTCTTCTCCCAACAGAATTTTAAGCTTCCTCAGAGGAGAGACCTTGTCTGTCTTATCCACTATTTTCTTCCTAAGGCCTGGGATGAATGTCTGATGCATGAGGAGTTCAATAAAACATTTGATGAGGGATAAATCACATATTAGCTAAAACGGGGCAAGAAATGTAGGAAGAACTTAAAACGTTTCTATCTTTTTTATATTTTATTTTTTGTGTACTGGAGGTTAAAACCAGGGTCTCATACATGCTAGGCAAACTCTATTGTTAAGCTACACCCCCAGCCTAAATTACTTCTTAATGAATGAATAACTGAGGCTCAAACCTGTTCCCTACCCCCACCAGTTGAAGGGCTAAGATGTAGTGAGTTGAGGCAAAATCTGCTTATTCTGCAAGGGTGTATGAATGTGGGGGGCAGGGAGACTTTCTCAATGCTGTGCTTGTAACCAGTGATTTATTGTATTATGTAGATGCACATTTTTAGAGTTCCTTAGATTTCAGAATAACTAGTGGTATTGTTCCTCACAAAAATAATGGAAAAAGAAATAATCTGTAGTTGTACTCTCCACATGGCTTGAAATTCACTGCTACGAAACAACATTACCTATGTTTTTCATAAACACATTTACATTGGTTCTCAAATGTGTTTTACATTCTAAATTCCGTATGAATATGCACTGCTGAGGTTTTTGTAACTCCAAGAACTAGAAAAGTTATAAAAGCTGTAGATTTGTAACAATTTGCCAAGAGATGAATGACTTGATACCATTGCATTTTTAAGAAGTCATTTATTGGTCAATCCCAATAAACCAGAATAAGAAAAGAAAGCAAAAGTATAAATAAGAGGCTACTGAGTTGTCAAAACAATCTTCATAAAACGTTGAGTGCTAAAAGCTCACACCCTTCATTCACAAGAAAGTTCCTTGGGCCCTGGTTTTCTGACACAAAACTAAGAAACACTTTCCAAACCCAGACACAATGCAAAGGGAAAGTGAGAAGCTTGGAGACTGTTCCAGACAGTGAGAAACCACAGCAGAGATCTAGGGAATTAAGGGAAAAGCAGCAACATCTGTGAAAAGGGGCACACGGGTCCACAAGCTTAGCCTTCCTGGAATCATTCTGGATAAGAGCTTTATACACCACACCAATTTTTATGGGTATTACTCCCAAGTGCAGTCATTTATTGTGTTAACTTTGCCCAAGAGGAAGAAGTGCATTGAATTTTTTCTGTTTAGGTAAGCAAGGAGATGGTGATTGCATTGCATATATATTTTATTCTCAAAATTGTTTATTTCTCAGTAGAAAGTTCTGTCTTAGTCACCATGAGCCCTTAGGTTTGGTCACCATAACTGCAGGCTCATTTACTTTAAAGAGCCGATTACAAATTCAAACATGCAGAGGGACCATGGTGCAGCCACAGGGACAGCATAATGGGCAGTATTTTGCCATAAAATTTGGACTCAGTATATGATTCTCTCAATTACATTCTAATCTAACAATCAGCTTCAACTCTCTGCCAATTCATTCTGCTCCCATACACACTATATCTAAACTTAGGACAAGGCTAGGACAGAAACTCACACCTCTCCTTTAGGCTCCCGTTCATTTTCTCTTTGTTCCCTTGCACTGTATTTTCATCCTATGTCTTTATTTCTGTCCCCTTTCTCAGTGCCGCTATTAAGTAGCTCCTTCCCGCTTTCTCCATCTTGCAGTAGCTCCACTCAGATGCGCCCACTTTGCCTCAGCTTAATCAGAACCACAGCTTCTCCTGAAAACAGAACTTTATTGATTTCTCAGCTTTCACTAGAGCAGCTCTTACGGGATGAGCTTTCCTTCCTTAGAAACCTTGATAGTTTTTCTACTGCTCCAGGACTGTGACATTGCAATAATCTTACAGGTCTTAACCAACTGTAATTCATTGTTCTGACATTTACTTCCCTATACATAATGAACCCCTTTCTTTTACCAAATTAATGTATACTCATTGTAGAAAATATAAACCCTGCAGAAAAATATACCAAAAACATTCCCTGTAATCATATCAACCTACTGACAAACACGTTTTGTGTATCTCACACAGGTAAACACATGCATAGTCATTCTATTGTATAAAAAGTTCTGTGATCTGATTTTTCATTTAGTACTTTAGCTTTATATTTCCCCATATCATTACAATTAATCAAAGTGATTTCCTTTTTTTTTTTTTAAGTGAGAGAGAGGGAGAGAGTGAGGGAGAATCAACTTCCTTCATCTGGCCTTTGTTTCTCTGACACCTAGTTGTATAGGTGGTGCTGAGATTTGAACCCAGGTCTTTGTGCATACCAGGCAAGTGCTCCAACCACTGAGCCACCACTCCAGCACTGATCAAGGCACTTTTAAACACATACACTTTTTACATAAAAATATTCTGTTGTCATTATTGAGTCATTCTTTTATGAGACATTTAGGATGTAAAAAAGCAAGATATCCAACATTTGAAAGGTACAAAAGTACAAAGACTTGGTATCTTTTCAATTCTGAAGCAAAGTCTTAGATTCCTATGGTGTATGTGTGTGTGTGCAGGAAGGTGGGGTGAAAAGCTGATCGCCCTGACACGGGCTCCCATTATGTGCCTCATCATAGGTGCAGACCAAATTAGGAATGGCAGAGCCTCAGCCATCTGCATGCCACTTTCCACATAAAGCCATATGTACTGAACAAATCTAACTTTTTAAAAATCTTTGCAACTCCCATAAAACATACAGTCATTCCTTAAATAACTCAATACTCCTTGCAGTGAGCTATGGGAGCATGTTTCCTCTCCGTGTCTTGCTTTCTTTCATTCTGCTCTCTACTTTGGAAACAACCATGTTGGGCATTTCTGCAGTTTATTAGCTACATTCTTCAGCAGTGGAAAAATAAGTAAATACTGGGAAATGTTTCATTCAACATTTTAGCACAGAATCCTGCTATTGATAATCCTGTAATTTAGAAGAAAAATGGTACTAAGAATAATTAGAGTAGGAGTAAGATGATTTATCTAGGAAGGAAGTTGATTATGAGGAGTAGTTCTTCAGGAGAGTAAGAAACTATGTGTATTTGCTGTGGTGGGAATTTTAGCTGAGCTGAATTGTCATGCCTATTCCTCTTTACCACTAAGGTTTAGACATGTAGGTAGATTTTTATCACACCAGTAATAAGCGTATAACGAAGCTTTGTTCCTGTGAAATCCAAGGTTTTTCTTGGGGGCAGGGGTTTGGTTGAAGGCAAATGCACTGTTGGAATTCAAATAAAGCTGCTATTTATGAGAACATATATGGTGGCCCAGGAGAAGACTATGAGGGTGAGGTTGGAGGGTGGGCAGCGACACTCAATATCTTCCCAGAAGAACATGTGCCATGTGCTAATGGGAAAGAGACTCGGTGGAGATGATGTTGCTCTTGTACATCTCTTAGGTGTTGGTGAGCAGTAGGGAGTTAGCCTATTACCATGGTATAGTGACTGTGGCTCAACTCAGACTCTGGCCTACTATCCTGGAACCATAATTAGGTCCCAGGGGGAGGAGACAGCCAGAAGCAAAAATTAAAGGAGGCTTTACATTAAACTATCTAACTCACTGGGATTCACAAAACACTTGTTTAGGACCTCTCTTCAACCCTAGAAGAAATAAATTATCCACACTCTATTGCAGACTAGAACACAGTCTGAAGATCCTTAAGGTAGCTACCTTAAGGTGAATTATAGAAAATACAGACCCTGGCTAGATTGGTAGAAAGAAAGGTGACTGAGAGGCAGAGCAGAGCTTGTGTAGAGGCTGGTGGGTACTGCAAAGGCAGCAGGCCGTGGCGGTGGTAGGATGGGGTCTTCCCTGTTGGGTGCTCAAGTAAAGTTATACACATGCTGTAGAAGTTGCCCCTACTCATATAGCATCATCTGGGAATTTCCAGGAGCACTTGTGGAAAGAGGCAATTTGCAAAGCACTGAAAATCCTTAACGATCTTCTCCTGCATGACCTGTCTTAGCCTGTCTTGTGCTGCTGAAGCCAACTACCTGAGACTGAGTAATTCATAAAGAACAGAAGGTTAGCCCAGGCATGGTGGTGCACACCTGTAATTCCAGTAGCTTGGGAGGCTGAGACAGGAGGATTGTAAATTTAAAGCCAGCCTCAGAATTTAGCAAGATCCTAAGCAACTTAGCAAGACCCAAAATAAAAAAAAAAAAAAGGGGCTGGGGGTGTGGCTCAGTGGATAAGTGCTCCTGGGTTCAATTCCCTGTACCAAAACAAAAACAAAAACAAAACAAAATAAAACAAAACAAAAAAACCCAGAAGTTATTTCCTCATAGTTCTGCAGGCTGGGTAGTCCAAGATCAAGGCCCCATCATTTGACCTTCTTGCTGTGTCCTCACACAGCAGAAGGAAGAAGGGTGAAACTTTCAAGTGCTGCCTAAGGCCTCTTTCAAAAGGGCCTTAATTGGGGTAACAAGGGAGCAGCCCTGTGTCCTGATCACCTCTTCATGGCTCCACCCCAATATTATCATGTTGGCAACACCTGAATTTTGGAGGTGACACATTCAAACCATAGCAAGTAGGCAGAAGACAGAGTCAGGTTAATTGAGTTGCAGGTATTAAGGTTTAGTAAGTCTATGGTTTGCATATCACATATATATATGCAATTTGAGTGCAGAAAGACTTAAATTTTAAATAAATTTTAGAAGCAGTGAATTCATAAACTTCCTTTGGGGTCAATTAAGATATGCAAAACTGTCATGGGATATTTAAGAGAGGTGTTCTTCAATGGCAGGGCAGCGTAAGCTCATACATGCCTAAGTGGGAAGGAGCTGGTAAAATGGCCTTGAAAGGGCTTCCGTTTTCTGTTTTTAACCTGGTCAATCCACATTCGTGCTGTATTCCAAGTTCTGAACACACAGGAACACGATGGTACCAATAAACCTGTGAATTCTACTCCAAAAATGTATCTCAACCAGGGTTTCAACACTGAAGCATGGTGTGCACTCACTCTGTCTCCCTTAAACATTTTATTTATCAAGCTCCATGTGATGTGGCATGCTGGTAACACAGACTCATAAGACACCATCACAAACCTGATGGCTACTCCATTCTATTTGTTACGATCTGAGTGAGCAGCGTAACTTGTGTGGCCACTTAAGCATTCAAGTCTGATAGTCAATGAAAATTCACGATGCAGTTTCAAACTACTGCATTTGAGGGTTTGGGTGAGTTTAATGAATATAGAAAAAACATATTTGCTTAATTTTTGCTGTCAGAGTATGAACCAGAATGAAATATATGAATATAGCCTAGTAAAAACAGGGTGTTCTCTAATAATTCTAAGAGTAAATGTGTTCATGCTTATTTTGATATAACTTATAGTTTTTTTCTTATAGGAGATTGTTAGACATTATAATAGAATTCAAAGGGAAAGAATTGGATTCAGTGTACAAAATGTTCATTTAGTCATACAAGAACACACAGGGGCTGAATATATGGTTCAAATATATGTACTTGAGAAAAATGAAATACTGATTTTCAAGGAAGGAGATTAAACTTTTTTGTTGAATGTGGATCCAGAGAAAATTTTACATAACAATGATGCATCTATGATTTGTAAATTACACACATTTTCAGGTAATAATAATAATATGCATGTTCACACTCAAATATAGGAGCTTATTTGATGCTTATGAGTTCTTGACACATGGCTATTTAAAAGTAAACTATGAATAATGGCAAGAAAGAAAAAAGCATGGCCTCTTTCCCCCATAATAGTTGCTGACTTTGCAATCTGAATGGAAATTTAGCAAATCAAGTATTTTAGCACTGCTTTCTCTTCATCAAATGAGGTAAAGAGGAAGGTTATTTTGCTGTTGAAGTCTTCAGATGAATGTTCCTCTACAAGGAAAACCAGCCCCAGAATGTGTAATTAGTCCAGTTCTTGGTCATTAAAGGGTCATGTAGGTTAATCTAGGGAAGATAATTGCCAGTGATAAAGCACAAGGAAGAGAAGTTTATGAATCAATAATCTGTGAATTAAAGACTTTTACTTAAGTCACCTAAGGAAGCAAATTATGTGTACTCCCTTTAAGGAAACAGCAGAGAATCCAAATCTACTCCCATTTGGCACACAAATGAGCCCTTCCATAATAACATTATCTTCACTGCAAAAGAACAGTCTTTGTTTACATGAAACTGGAAAACTTAAATAATCGTGAGGGTAGTGAATATACTACTCTCTCTAAGGCCAAATTCTGACTGTAGTTATAACAGACAGTGCAAAGAGTCCTGAAAAAGAGTAAAATGGGAAAAAGAGAAGAGACAGGAAAACCAAGTGGAGAGAAACATTTGGCAAAAGCCCAGCATATTCCTGGCATCTCTTGCCTAGGACTTTGCCTATGATAATGCAGAATTATCATTTATCTACCGCCAGCTTCTCTCTTCTCAAAGAAATGCCCGTGAACCCCTCCCAGTGCATCATCAATGACCAGCAGGTCAACGTGAGCAGGCCACAGGTCCATACCTCATGGTTCTGCAAAGCAGCTTCTCGTAGAGACACAATTACTCAGTTGGAAGATCCACCAAATAGGGGACCACAATTTAATTTAGCCTATCCTGTTTGATGAGCATTTATCTTTTTAAGCACAGTGGCAATTTTCCCTCTAAACCAATAATGTTTTTTTTTGAACTGTGTATTTGTTTTAAATAAAGATAAGCAGATATTTACTTATAGCAATAGAGGAAAAATACTCCAAAAATGTAGCATAGCAGACAGATAAAAAGGGCAAGGATTCAGGTGTCCTAGATTGCAAAGACCTGCTATCAGTAAGCCTGCTTTGTAACCCTGGGGCAATCATTTAACCCGTATGCAGTTTCTCTATCTATAAACTGAGAGAGTAGGAAATTTCTAAGGTTGTTTGCTAGGTAGATGATCTGTTATCTACCCACAGCAGTCAATTCTAAAATGTCATGCAACAGATGCAATTTTGAGCTCGATTAGAACATGTGGTGACTGATAGAGGGAGTCATATGATTTTAGTGTCCAGTGATCCTTAGTTGTCTTTAGGGGATATATTTCAAGATGCCAGAGGATGTTGATACCATGGATAGTAACAAACACTGTATATACCATGTTTTTCTTCCATACATACAAACCTATGGTAAGGCTTAATGTATACATTAGGCACAGCGTAAATGTAGACCTTAGCAGCCTCAGTATGTGCTTTTTAAAAATTCTTTGTTTACCTAGAACTTTCACCTCTTTGCTTCAAGGGGATGTTTTTTAGCTGCTGCTGCTGCTTCTTCTTCTTCTTCTTCTTCTTCTTCTTCTTCTTCTTCTTCTTCTTCTTCTTCTTCTTCTTCTTCTTCTTCTTCTTTTATCATATCTGAATTGCTAGCATCACTGCTCTTGTGTTTTGTGGACATTATTAAATTAAAAAGAAGTTCCTTATGAGACAGATTAGGAGAGAGAGTGAAACGGCTAGGTAGTCAGGACAGAGGGTCTCATCTAAGAGCTAGCGGGTAGAGCTGACGGGGCGCACTCAGAGCCTTCACATGCAAAAAGACCATGAGGCTCACCTAGGGGAACAGTTCCTTTGTCCCAGAGGTGGGAGAACTAGGGGATGGGGGTGGTCACAGGTGGGAACTAGAAAGTATGTGCCACCTATTTTACATAAACGTCAACCAATGATGTTGATGCCCAGTTTCAATGCCTGCTTTGCATAGGTTTCAACCAGTGATGTAGATGCATTTCTCAATGCCTGCTTTGCATGAATGTTAATTATGCTCATACCCCAAATCAATATAACCCCTGGCCTAACCTCCATTAGACGGTGTCCTGCTTCCAGGTACCCCTCCATCTTGTGGAGTCTCTGCTCTCCTTCCTTAAATGAATCCTACTCCTTTTTACTCCTCCTTCCTTGGTTGTCCATGGATTTTCTTCTTCAAATTTGTGAGACAAGAACCTAGAAGATTGGTGCCAAATTCCCAGGGTGAATTTCCACCACACCAAGAGCTGCAACACCCAGCTTTTAGCTGGAGAGCTGCTATCACTATTTCAGCTGCAGAATCCTGCAGCCAGCCCAAATTCCCAGTTTAACTGAGAATAGCTGCAAGTACTCGAAGCGGGCTATTTCGGCTGCTGGAATCCGTAGTTGGCCCAGACTCCATTTGCCAGTGGGAGCAGAGAATCTAGCCTCATCTCAAAAACCATGCATTACTTGAGCACAGGCACTGTAATGACCTAATAACTGAGATGGCTACTGAGTGACCAGTGAGTGGGCTACACACACTGAATACCCTGAGCAAACGGATAATTCCATCCTGGGCTAAAGGGAATAGAATGGCAGATTTCACCATGCTACTCAGGACAGATAAAGGAAGAAAAACCATGGCAGATGTGTGGCAGCCTCCAATGATTCCTGCCTCTGAGACAGATTAGGAGAGATGGTAAAATGGCTCTGGTAGTCAGGACCAGGATCCCCATTCAACCACACCTAGTAGCTTAGCAGAGAGCAATTAACAGGCATATTCAGGGCCTTCAAAAGCAAAAGACCATGAGGCTCACCTGTGGGGGCAACTCCTTGGGGAAAAATAAGAAGTGGGTGTGGGCACAGAAGGGAACTAGGAAAGATTTCCTACCTATTTTACATAGATATTAACCAATGGTTTTGGTGCTTAGTTTCAAGGCCTGTTTTACATAGAATTTAACCAATGATGTTGGTGCCTTTCTCAATGCCTGCTTTACATGAATCTTAATCTAGGCTCTTAGCCAACCCAATATAAACCCTGGCCTAGCCAACTGAGATGGTATCCTGCTCCCAGGTACCCTTTGTCTTGCGAAGACTCTGCTGTCCTTCCTTAAATAAATTCTAATCCTTTTATTCTTTCCTTCTGTGGTTGTCCGTGGATTTTATTCTTCAGATTTGCGAGACAAGAACCCAGAAGATTGGCTTCAAATTCCTGGGGTGAATTTCCACACCAAGAGCTGAAACGCACCCTTCAACAGTAGCAGGGAAACCCCAGATCTTACTGGGGAGCTGCTAACACTATTTGGGCTGCAGAGATCTGCAACCAGCCCGAATTCCTAGTTTTACCTAGGAATAGCTGCAAACACTGAAAACTTGCTACTTTGGCAGCAGAATTCTATAGCCAGCCCAACATCATTCACCAGCAGAAGCAGAGAAGCCGGCCTCATCTCAAAACCCTGCATCACCTCTTGCTATTCACCTTCTTGTGCAGTTGCCCCCTTTGTTGTATCATGCTTAGTTTTTATGACCAATACAGCAGAAGTGATAGCATATCACCTCAGAAGCTAGGTCATAAAAGGTATGTGGCTTTGTGGTGTAAGAAGAAAAATATTTGATCTTTTCCCAGTTCTTGGCACAGAGCTTCTAAAACTCAAACTCCTGGGTTCTCATACCCCTGGGCCATCATATTGACAGCCAGCTCCAGGCTACAGACCTCCTTAACTTCGGGAGAGCCTGTTTCCCAAACCTCCTTCCGTTTACCTACAGCATCATCTGCACAACACAGGAAAACCCGTACAAGGTGCCTATACTGGGGGCAGGGGACTGGGTCTGGGTTATTATAGATTTCCCCCCACTTCTCCAGCTCTGACAGGCCCCTGAGTGACCACTATGTAAATTAAATTTCCCCCTGCATTTTAAAAAAAGGTACTAAAAGTAATACAAACATCTTTTTGCCCTAATGAGACAGCTCTTAGCAGAGCCCTACATAGCTTCAGGATGGAAACTGTTCATCCATAAAACCAAACCTTGATTAGAAGTTTGGAACTTGCAGTCCCACCCCAGGCCTCAGGATGGAGAAAAAGAAAAAAACTTAGCAAATACCCTCTGAATTTTAAACAATCAAACGCATATTGTAAACGTAATACATGTTATACATGAGCAAAATTTTGAACATTTACAATTTACTTCAATCTTAACAAATTTCAAGTATCACTATCTCCCCTGGACCATTTTCTTCCATTGTTTTCACTAAACATAGCATATCTTTGTTCAGTAATCTTTCAACAAACAGAGCAATAGGTACCCACATCATCTACTCCTAGAAGTTGAGTAAATCAAGATTTTCTATGTTTTCCTTTTTTTTTTGTGGGGGGTGGGGTTAAGGTATCTTGCCAGATGGATTCTAGAATCCTTTTAGGAATTACACCCTGTAATAACGACTTCATGTTGAACAATTTCTCTAAGTAAAACCTTAGTCCACAAATTTGTATGTGTAAGAAATGTTCCATTTCACTCTTTCTTTTTTTAAATCAAAATTAATTTTCTTACTGATCTATAGCTAAGCAGACAGATAAGAAAAGTAGCCATATTTGCCATATTTCTTATTGAGTCTTCCTCCTCTCTACCTCCCTGTCATGATCTTAGTCATTATCAAAAGAATCAGGGAGGCCATTCACCTTCTCTTCCTATCTAGAATTTTTATGTTCACTCTGCTCCTTCAACAGGGATTTCTCAAGACCATATGCTTGCAATGATGGGAGAAAAGGGGGAATAAATGTTATACAAGACCTCAACAAACCAACCTTTTGTTGGCAGTCAAAGCATAAGCTAAATATTAGGAAAAACAAGGCTGGGGATATAGCTCAGTGGTAGAGTATTTGCCTAGCATGCAGAAGTCAGGCCCTGGGTTCAATCCTTGGCATTGAAAAAATAAAATAAAAGTAAGCAAGATGGTATGTTATAGCCTTAAGGCATCTTAGAAACGCAATTTGCAACAGGAAACATAGAAACAATAAACCAAGAAATGAAAGTAGGCCATTTTAAGGAGTCCCATTTAAACTGCAAGGGACAAAGAATCAATGGAAGGAAATTACTGGTGGAGAATGGGTTTCATAATAAATTGCAGCTTTGGCATTGAAAGTTTATACTGATTTCTGTGTTTAGAAATAAGAAATTGATTAATAAATGTAGAATAAAAAGTTTGCCCTTATTCAATCTCTTCCTACTCCCTCCTCTACATTATCTATTTTTATAAGCAACAGTATTTCAGTAAATGAAATTCTTAAAATCCACTATCACACCCTTACCCCAAATCCTGGATTTACCCTGACAGCTTTGTGGTGTTTCTGACTCAGTAGAGTTAGTTATCCTGTTTAATTGGATTGATGGCGACAACTGTAATTACCTTACATGAGATTGCCTGTAATGTAATTATGCTTCCTTCATCAGTGTAAGCTGGACTTGTGAATACACACAGAAGCAGCCTTCAATTACTGAGGGTTAAGAAGAGCATCGTGTCACCTCAAAAATTATGTTTGTTACTGTATAGGATTTTAAAAATATGTAGGAAGCAGAAGGACTTATTTCTCTGAACACTTCTTCTGATCCAAAGTCATTCCTATCTAGGGCTAGACCATAGAATGAGATGGCTACACTCTAGAGTTATGGTTTTAGTTAAACAAAAAATATATTTGAAGGACTCAACAATGAGTAGCAATAATAAATCCGTTATTTTCTTCTTGTTTTGTACTGCTTTTGGTTTATAAATAGGACTTTCTTTTAAGAAAACATGCAATACATAGTAAAATTTAACCTGACTATGATTTTGAAACTTAATTTCTAAAAGTAATATAGTGACTTCCAGGAGGTAATGTAAAAATACTATTCTTCAAGTGTAGATGGAACCATAATTAATACCTAAGAAGCCAGATGCTCTACAACAATGATGCTTCTCTCTACTTTCCAATTAACACATGGAGAATTTCAGAATTTTCAATTGGAAGCCCAGCCTCTAAACAGGACAAGTCTGCCAAACGTACTGCAAACATATGTAGTTTAGGAAAAATGGCACATACTGGAAATGCACCCCAATCTTATTAGCTTTAGCGTTGCTCTCATTAAAAATAGGCTGCTTGTGAGTTTTTCCTTCTGAAGCACATGAAACATAGAACTTGGAAATGTGCCCTTTTGAAAAACTTGTTCCTGCATTCACAAACCAGATGGTGCACATCAAATGCATCCTGATTTTCTAATGAAATAAAAAAGGATTCCTATTGTGTTCTTTAATATGATTAACACATCCTCAATTGCTGGTTTCTACAGATACTCCTGGAAAGTTAAACAACCGGACTAATGCTGTCCTGCTGAGTTGGGCTGGAGGCCTCACAAGGGCTGAAGAATCAGGGCAGTGCTGAGGGCCACTCTGCTTTTTAATTCCTCCAAAATAGGCTTTAGTATAGGTGTGAGGCCCTGCCACAGCTGCTCACAAAGAAACTGTCTTCTGTCTTTGAATATCAGAGACAATGAGTCTGCTGTCTCATAAAAGGGCTAATCAAGCAAGAAAGAGAGACTCACCCTCTCTTCTCTCTTCCTGTCTCCCTCTTTCTGCATGTCTCTCTGTCTCCTTTCTCTCTCTTTGCTGTGTAGTCCAGAATTTAATCAAGCCATACTTGTGGAATACTCTCATAATCAACACCAAACAACAACAACAAAAAAATAATTATGGATACCACTTGAACATCTCACTCATTATGTACATTAAAAATGTATCCAAAGTCAATATCTTATTCTGGGTACTGCAAACAGATTGGTTAATAGTATAATGTTGCTTACCTTGGAGAAGATTGGTTTGTCTGGTCAAAAACCTGAAAAGAGAAGAATAAAGAAAAAAAATGCATTAATATTCTATTACTTCTGATCTTTGAAATCACAATACTGCACTAAATACAGCTGTGGCATGCATAATCATTTATTAAATCAGCTTGGCATTTTCTAAATCTATTATCTCTTGCTTGAAGTAAAAGAATGGCTCAAGCCAAGTTGGAGTTTAACCTGAATCCAGTTTCTGTACTTAATTCCATTATGCTAGGAATGTGTCCAGGGGAGGAAAAGCAGTCATCACTAGCCTTGCATTAGAAACCTTCATGGCCTAGATACTGTAGGTGTGGAACAACTTTTTGAGACAAAACAAAATAAAAGCCATCTGACAACTTGAAAATATTTGGTCAGCTTTGTCTTATTTATCTCCCTTCATAGACGAGAGAAAAATTTGTATTGACACACCTGGTTTCATGAACTGTAGCATGATATCTCATTTTTCTCCATGAACTTCTTTCATTTAACTGTCTGGCAGAGCACACAATAACCCCAGGCTCAGTCATATAACACCCAGGACCTGGAAATAGCAAGTTGGAAGCCTCACTTTGCACAAAATGAATCCATCCTTCCACAGATCCTATAGACCTAAGTCTCAAAATCAGCAGAAGAACTTTTGAGCAACAATCGGGAAATGCTGTTGTTGAGTTAGGCACTTGGTTAAGTCAAACACCATGTTTTGTTCTCAGTATGTTTTGCAGAAGCATTTGTTTTACTTCTTAAATATAGGTATGCTCCAACTTGGACTAGAAAGATTTAATTAAAAATAACATCACTACCCCCAAGTGATGTTAAGGTTGATCAATACTCAAGAATTTGAAAAGAATTTCCCCAAAGGCAATACAATACCCAGGGACCCTAAAGCTTTCCCCCTCGGAAAGGTGCAAGACTGCTTCTCCTTTTGGTGTTTTGCCAATTAGAAAAACAAAAACAAAACATAAAACAAAAAACAGCTACTAAATCCATCAAAAGGTTAGGATTCTTTTTATTTTAGTGCTCTTTCTTAATGCATACAGATTGACTGATTGGTTCACCTAGAACATTCTTAGCCTTGGGCAGAAACAGAGCTTTGTATACATTAGTGGACTGGATTTTAAAAAAGAAAAAGAAAATCAACAATGAAGAATACAGTGGACTTCAAAAGTGGAATAAAATAGGAAAAGCAAGATCTCATAGTGTGAAAATCAGACGCAGGTGTTCGGCACCAAACGTAAGTTCAGGTGCTGATGTTCAAAAAGGAGTCAGACCTAAAAGTGGCTGAGCAAAGCCTTTTTACTGGGAATCAGCTCTTGCACAAAGTTCACCAGTCTGCCAGAGTGAGGGCGGGCTAGGGAAGTTGCTCTGGCCTGGCTGGGCAGTGACTTTACAGTCTGGGGTGTGCAGGGGAAGTTTGGGAATCTTGCCCCTCGGGGATTGGCTAGTGACTCCATTGATCATTGAGTGATTGCGAGATGCCATTGGTGTTTATCTGCCAGTATCTGATTGGTTGTTCATTTGAGTGTGTGGGCTGCCTGATGCCCTGTCCCCATCCGGCCACCTGAAATCGACCTAACACATAGTACAAAAATTCTTTAATTTATTTAAAACCAAATGGCTGTGTTATAAATTTTATTGAGTTATTGTACGTATTGGCTTTTTATCTTGGTTGAAAATGTACATTCAGGGGGGCTGGCTGGAATGGTTGCTCAGCAGTTACAGCGCTTATCTGGCATGCACAAAGAAGTACACAACAAAGTGTCAGAGCAACGATAGCCACATGAAAAACTATATAAAATTGATTCTCTTACAACTTTATTTAGTTTTTCACATGGCCTTAGTTGCTCCAACACTCAGTTGTGTATGTGGTGCTGGGGTTTGAACCTGGGTCCTTGTGCTTGCCAGGCAAGCGCTGAAACCGCTGAGCCACCGCTCTAGCCCCCACCCTCTTTAAAAAGAAAGAAAATGCACTATGATCTCTAAATTTGATTTATACAGAGGATATAGGTATTAACGATGTTTCTCCAAGTCCATACACTATTTAACACACGCACAAAGGAAAAGAAAAAAAAAGTCAAATATTTCCCCCAATAAATTCCTAATCTCTGCTGCTGCACCTCTCCTCACCACCCTCATTGACTTTGGAACTACTTTCAGGAAAAAACTTCTCTAAGTAGAAAGTTTCTTTACCTTTCAGAAGAGGAAAGGGGTGAAAGACAGAAGCTGTTCATTCCTTGCCTTTCGCTAGAATAAAGTGAAGGAAGGCATTTGACCACCCATGATATCAATCTGCTTTTACTCTGATCTTCTCCCCGACCTTCCTCTGCTGTTCATTGTTTGGGCATCTGGAAATAACATGCCCCCAGCACAACGACCTTAGGGAAAGTGGTATCTAAATTTCAGTGTGCATGAGAATCCAATGGAGAGCTTATTTAAAATGCAGATTCCTAGGTGCTGGAGAGGTGGCTCAGTGGTACCACACAAGGCTTGCCTGATGACCCAGGTTCAAACCTGAGTGTTAGCAACAACAACAAAACAAAACAAAAACAAAAACAAAACAAACAAACAAAAGATGAAAAAATAAAATAAAATTGACTCTCTGTTTTTCTATCTCATGCTCAGGCCTGTATTCCCAGTGGCTCAAGAGGCTCAGGCAGGAGGATCACAAGTTCAAAGGCATTCTCAGCAATTTAGTGAACCCTAAGCAGCTCAGCAAGACTCTGTCTTAAAATAAAATATAAAAAGGGATGGGGTACCATAAATAAATAAATGCATATGTACATGCATACATACATACAGCTCTAGCCCAGCTCTACCAAAATCTGAATCTGAAGCAGTTTAGTGCCCAGGCATGCCCATTTTCAATTTCCCCCCCAGATGTCTGTGTGGTTCCAGGACCACATTTTGAGAAACCAGACTTTGCAAGATGTAAGTTACATCAGGCTTTACCAGATATTAAGACAGGAGTGAGAAGGTATACAAAAGTGGGTGTGGCGGTACACGCCAATACAAGGCAGGGAGGTCATGAGTTCACGACCTCTTCATTATTTGTAGATATTTTTTCCTTTTTTATGATTTCCATACCTATAGCTGACCTGCCTTAAGCAATATTTTGCCTTGGTAATCTATAAATCATTGAAAAAAGGAGAAAGCTTTGGTGATATAGACTAATTAATGTGGCCTTCATTTACTGTTTAATTCTAGGTGAGTCCTAGAATCCTGTAATTTTACAGCTGGAAGGAGTTCAGAAAAAATTTAGTCACATCTTTTCATTGTTTTTTCAAGTGAAGAAGCTTTTATGCAGAGAGATGAACTAACTTTAGGATTATTTTATAAATAGGGATGATCTAAAAGATTAATGGAAAGTTTTAGCCATGAGCTTGAATAATTCCCAGGTGCCTGCTTAATATTTCTCCCCTTCTTAGTTCAGATGGAAATATCCACAAAAAGAACTATGTAAGTAAATACTATTAATCATAATCAATCATGTACTGTCTTGAATTTGCCTAGAACCAAAATATTGAAATGGACACATGGCACCCTGCTGGTTCTAATTTTCTACAATTCATGAAGCATTTCAGATTTGCGTGGGACTGCACGAACCTTTCAACCTCCAATTACAGTTAATGTTATAAAAGGCACCAGAGTGTCCAAACATGTGCCACGATGTCCTTGAGGATGGAGTGGCCTTTTGCAGTCCACACAGTTTGTACAAATGATAATGAGCGTAGCATCATTTTCTTTGTAACAGCCTCAGGATCTCCCTTCCTTTATCTATAAAGGTTGGGCTTGGAATCCCTAAGTATCTAACAGAGCAACACAATTAAGCTAAAATGAGGGGGCTGGTATAAAGATGCCAAATTTCAATTTAAAACATATGAGAATATTTGAAAAATAATCATCTCTTCATCATTATTTTCTGAGAAGAAAAAAGTTAACACTAAAACCTAGGAAGCATATAATTTCAAAGCAAAATAGCTCCTAAATTAAAAAAAATAAACTCAGTGAAACACCCCCTTGTCCTCATGCTTTCCATATTGTCATTGATTCATAATAACTTGGTTCTAAGCAGACTGCTCTTTGTGAGGCTCTGCTCTTAAGTTCTCCCAAGCTCATTTCACAGGCAGCATTTTCCAGAGAGAATTTCACATGACATTCACCCCTTGAGGTTTTCTGGTTCTAGAACAGAAGGGTGGTGGTGGGAAATTCAGAGTATAATCACCTTTTAGAGATTTGTAGTACAGATTATTATAGATTCCAAGTTCTCTTGAAATAAAGAAAAATGTTATCTTTATTTCATCCATCATTTGCAAAAGTTATTTATGTCAGGAAATGTGTTTTTGTACATAGCACCTATTAACATTCTGCCTGCCTAGTGCTCTGTATATACTATGGTTTTTCCTAAGTTAACTCCATTTCCTGCCCCTGCCATTTAGTTAATTGCTCACTATTCTCCTACTCCCCTGTAGGAAACTCTCAGGAATCTTTACCCTGCACTCAGGAAATACTACTCACGTGGATATGAAGTGAGGCTAACATTGAGACCACGGGCTAAATGACCAGTGCAGAATAAAGGCATGAGAGGAAAGGTCTTTAACAGAGAGGACTTGTCCACTCAACACCATAGAGCAAACCGTGTCTTCCAGGGTTTTTTCTCTTCTTGATCATTTTGGTAGGTTCAGTGATATGTAGGATGTCTACATAACAGTAGTTTAAATAAGATAACTCATGTGGCTGGAACAGTGGCTCAGTGGTTTCGGTGCCTGCCTGGTATAAGCAGGGATGTGGGTTCAAATCCCAGCACCACATGTACAACGAGGTGTCTGAGCAATGAAGGCCACATGAAAAACTAAATAAAAATTGATTCTCTCTTTCTCTCTCTCTCTCCCTATCATAGTCCCTGTATCTTAAAAAAAAAAAAAAAAGATAACTCACATTTCTCTCTGAGATAGTTATTTACAAAGTCCCGAGTGGTAGTTCTTAAAATGTGATCAGCATCAGCATCATCTGGGAACTTGTCAGAAATATGCAGCCTCCCAAAACCTACCGGAGCAGAAGCTCACCAAACCAACCCCCACCTTACAGGATTTTGATGCTGAATTTGCAGAGCCACTGGTCTAAAGGTAGTCCAGATTTTGTAAGGGTGGGGATTCTGCTCCAGGAGGTCATCTGGGAACCCAGACTCTTCTTGCTTGTTGCTCCTGTCATTAAATCCTAGTGTATTTCATCTGTGCCATGATTTCAACCAACGTGCTACCGCATGTGATTAGTCACAACCCCTGTGCTCTCTTTCACAGGAAAAAATTTCCAAACCAGGCTCCTTCTCTGACTTCTTTAGCTGTAGACCTACCTTAGGCCCTCAACAGGTGGTCATGGACTACTTTAAGAGTCTCCTGTCTATCCCACCCTCTCCTATCAACACCGTCCCCCACTAGAGTGGTCGTTTTGTTTTTTAAAGAGAGAAGAACAGTGAGAGAGAGAGAGAATCAATTTTTTAATTGAGTTTTTCACATGGCTTTCGTTGCTCTGACACTTAGTTGTGGATGGGTGCTGGGGTTTCAACCCATGTACTCGCACATGCCGGGCAATCACCCTAACCACTGAGCCACTGGTCCATCCCCCGGAGTGGTCTTTTTTCATTCAGTGCTTTTTATTTCTTTCTTACCAGACCACCAACTGATTCTGTAGGAAAAGCTAAAACTCTGCAATGAAGGACACAGAGTCTTCCTTCCTTCCTTTCCTTGTTTGGAAAGTTTGTGCCTCCTACATGTAAACTCACAAGCCCTTGTATCCCTCTTCTAATCTTTCCACTGGATAAGCACCTGCTCACCCCAACACCACTTCTGTGGAGCTTTTCTAAGGTCCTCAAGCATGGGTACTTCTTTCCTTGTGCTTCCATTCTATCTATTCTAGAACACTCACCAAACTGCAATATAGTACTCTGTATATAAGCCTACATCCCTCCTGAAACAAGGCACTTCTTGGAAGCAGACACTGCTATATAGGCAGTGAGTGTCAAATGTCCACTGAGTTCTGGGAATTTTATATCCTAAAGTGTCCAGCCTGGAGAAACATCAATAAATATGATGGATGTGCAATAATGACTGAATTAGAGAATTAAGTACATGAACATTTTCTATTAATTCTCTCTAGGGTGTCACAATTGTTAGTAACCACCTACTTACAATGTACTTATAGATGTCCCTGAGAAGCACACATAGAAGATCATGGGTATTAACATCCTGGGCCCACTAACTTTAGAAATTTGAAATTATTTTCAGAATGAATACTGCTCTTTCAGGTGCAAAAGAAGAAGGAAAAAGGAAAAGTGCGTGGATGGAGGGTACCTGGGGCCAGGGCAAAAGAAATGAGCTTTCTACTTTCAAAGAGAGAAATGTATTTGTACCTAGGGAAGTCAGGCAAAATGAATCCTCTGCTAGTGACTTCTACTCTATAGAGAAGCAAACTTTACCCTGCAGTTTGTGAGCTTTAATGCACATGTCCCTCTCACTGAGCAGGAGATGTGAATTATGTTGTACATGTGCTGGTGAATTAAAATTCCCTCAGGTATTGTTGGCTGTGCTGCCATTCACCATGAAAGTTTCTCCTTTAATTTTTTGAAAGAGAGGAGAAGGTCCTGATGTTTAAAGATTTTCTCCTGGTTATTAAAAAAAAAAAAAAGAATTAAAGTCTTTCCAGGCAATCGTCCAAATCTGAGTGCAAGTAGAAGTCCTCATTTTCAGAAATTTTTATGTAATTCTCTATTTGGATCAAGGGTATGGATCCTTTCTTGACTAATCATGGGACAAAGAGTAATGAATACTTCTGAAATTCAGACAAAATTAAAGTTAAGGATACTTTGCAGAGATGAGTAGCACTGCAGGGGCTATCAGGAAGAGGCAAAAGATCAAGTCCATGTTTTTATGATGAGCACTGTGCCAAGACCTAGCTTCATGTATTCCATCAGTGAATACATTATAGAGTTTATGTTCCTTATGGCACTTTCTCACTAATCTGCTAAGAAAAACAATGTGATTGCTAATGTTGTTACTCTTCATAATGAACCAAATAATATATATGCAGTGATGATGAATAATCATCGGAAATAAAGTATTATGGACTATGGTTAATTTTGTTTGTCAATTATAGAGCTACCATACAATGCAAATAAAAAATCCACCACCTTTTCATCATTTTCATGAAGGGCTCTTCTAGATGCAAATTTTTATTTATGTCATTTTCACAGGAAGTAATTTGACATAGTCTCTGTCTCCTAACCAAAGGGTTTGTTGTAAACACCATTTAGCTTGCAATTACCATACAGTTAAGTGACTAATCACAGAAACTCACTCCATGATCATTGACAAAGATGGCCATATTTAACACAGCTGAAATTAACACTGAGAAAAATGGGTCTTCCTCTTACCCACATCCAGCCCATCCATCACTGCAAAAGGACCTGACCCTGACTACAATCTGGGAAGAGATACAATTAATCTATGCTGTCGGAGTCAGAAGAACATTTATACCTTGGATCCTGTCTCCTTTCTCCAATTGCAGCTGGTTGCTATGAAAGGGAATGTGGGAGAATTGGTCCACAGTAAGGGAACAAGGCATACCCTGGGAACGTCTGGATGAGATGGTTGAACTCTTTTTCACATTTTCCTTTCCTATTAGCCCTTCTCTAGTGGCCCACCAAATACGATGAGATTGATTTTTAATGAAATGTAGCATGAAACAATGATAATATTTTTTTCAGCTTCCATTACCATAATTTCAGAAATAACATCTAGTTCAGTGACTTCTGGAGTCTTAGATTTGGGCTGGAAAATTTAGGACATGTCAGTAAGAATGTCAGTAACAGCCGGAAACCACTGTTCCCCCTGGATTTCACTCCCAACCCCTTCCCAAAGTTTATCACTTAATCTTGACAGATGTTAAGGTCTTCGTGTGTGTTGCTGTGCTTAGCTTTCTTTCCTATCCCCATGTGACTGTTCACTACATCACTCACTTTAGGTCCTCCTCTCCTATCACATCTCTTACTAGTGTTAGAAATCTTGCCTCTTAAGCACAGGGACACTAGATGCCAAACACAGGAATTTCCTCAACATCCTAAAACTTCTGTACTTCCACATGCCATTCTTCATTCATTCATTTGTTGAGTCACCACCCATCCTCATCCATTCTTTCCTGATACAGCAAGAGAGATTTTTTTTTCCTCTAGAAAGCTAAGGCTAGATCCTCTACCTCGATTCTATATCCTATCTTGTCAGAGCTCCTCTCTCATTTATAGCTTTCAAGGGTAGATCAAAAGAAAGCTCGTCCCTTGCATCTGGGTCTACTGGAATGCTTGTTGTCAGGGAAGCCAGCTCCATGTTAACAAGCCCAACACACTAGCTATTCCAACCATTTTCTTCTTCTTTTTCCCCCATGTTCTCTCTCTCTCTCTCTTTCTCTCTCTCTCTCTCTCGGAATCATTTCCTGAACTTTAGGGATCCTATTGAGAAAGTCATTGTGCTTATGTGCTGGAGTGTTGAGCCTATGTTTTCTTCTAGGAGCTGCATAATTTCTGGTCTACTAATTTCTAGGTCTTTGATCCATTTTGAGTTGATTTATGAGTAGGGTGAGAGATAAAGATCTAGTTTCACTCTTCTACATATTTATCTTATTTTTATATTTTTAGAAAGAGGGACAGTAAGAGAGAGAAAGAGAAAGAATTTTTATTTAGCTTTTAACATGGCTTTTGTTGCTCTGACACATCGTTATGTACGTGGTGCTGGGGTTTGAACCTGCATCCTTGTGCATGCCAGGCAAGAGCTGCAATTGCCAAGCCACTGCTCCAGCCCCTCCTCTGCACATTTATAACCAGTTTTCTCAGCACCATTTGTAAAAAGACTGATTTTTCTCTGGTGTAAGTTTTCAGACCACAGATATTAATATCATCCCAGGCAAGGCTCCTACCATGTGAAAAGGACACTGGGACACACAGTAAAACAGAGCCTGTTGTGAATTATGCATTGTGATTTGTGAATCTGAATGTTTGGGTCCCTCTAAAATTTATGTTGAAACTTAGTCAATGCAGTAGTTTTAAGAAGTAGAGTTTTTAGGAGATGATGAGGTCCTGAGGGCTCCACACTCATGAATGGAATGAGTGCCCTCTTTAAACATGTGAGGGAGTCTGTCAGTCTCTTTTGTCCTTCTTTCCCTTTCACTCTGTGCAGATGCAGCAACAAGGTGCCATCTCTGAGACAGGAAGCAAGCATCACCAGGCAGTGAGTTGTGGCACCAAGGGCAGAAGATTCCTTGTAGTGGGTTTGGAATTTCCTACCGTGAGAACAACAAGAAACAGATTTCTATTGTTTGCGAATTACCCAGTTTAAAGCATTTTATAGCCTTAGGACCAGCCCAAGATGGGCTGATTCCAGTCTCACTCAAGATCTGAGGCAACTGTATGAAAGATCCTATATTAGATTTTAGGGCTTCCATACAAAATAACACAAACTGGGTGGCTTAAAAAATCAGATTTTTAGTCTTTCATAGTTCTGTAGACTGGAAGTCTAAAATCAATGTGTCTGTGAGGTCCTGCTCCTTCTCACACTCTGGGGAGAATCCTGCTTGGGTTTTCTTAGCTTCTGGAGGCAGCTATCAATCTTGGAACTGCTTGGACTGAAGCTGCCTCACTCCATTCTCTGCATCTGCTATCACCTGGCTTATTTCCTGTGAACTTATTTCCTCTTACAATCAAATTGGACAAATTGGAGTAACAGCCCATGCTGACCTCATCTTGACTAATTCAATCTATATAGACCCTTTTTCTAAATAAGAGCCCATTTTGAGGTATTGAGGGTTAGGACTTCAACAATTTTTTTGAAGGACACAATTCAGCCCCAAACAAACCCGTATTTAGAACTTCCCATCTGAACTCAATGTTGAGGCTGAGAAGCCCTCAACTGTTAGAGATAATAATAAGTAGAGGTGTTAGGCCACTGAGTTTTAGGGTGTGTTTTCCCCTAGCAAGAGATAACCAAAATGCTTTTCTTTACTCAAATCTCCTTGACCTACTGCCATCTGGTTCCTGTGGACGAACTCTCTTGACACCAGTCTTACAAGGCCACCTGTGGCCCCCTTGGTATTCAATACAAAGGACATAGTTGCTGCTCTAGGAAGGTGCCTTGGCCTGCACATATACCTGTGTTCCTTTGTGAAGTTCACTGATAAGACCAAGGAAATATGTACAAAAGAAGAAATCCATCAAATTCATGAGAAACCAAGAGGGGGACATGACCAGACTAGAAAGGTGGACGATATCTTAAAGATGAGGAGCAGACAGGATTAGACTGACAGAGGGAGCCAAAGCTCAGATACGGCCCCAGCTCAACAGAGAGGGCCAGAGCCACTGAAATAGCACCTGCTCCTCACCAGAGCCCTGAGCCCACACCTAAGAGTCATCAGGGGCTAGAAGGACTGGAAGCTTTGACAGAGTATCACAACTAGCCTCTCCTCCCCCGACACCGCCCCATACCTCAAAGAGTACCTGGAGGTGATATGAACCATTTGTTGGAAAAAACTGATACAACACCAGGGCAGAAGCCATAAAAATGCTTCCCGTCCATTTCTCCTTTCCTGCCAGCACGAAAACCTTGGGGGTGGGGGTTAAAAGGGAGGTGGTGTCACTACTATCCAGCCATCCACACCCTTGAAGGAACCTGCCCAGAGGGCCCCCTCTGATGACTCACCCAGCCTACCATAGAGAAATGGCAGAAAAAAACAGACCTTCTCTTCAGGGTTTCTCAACCCCTGCACTGTTCACACTTAAGACCAGATCATTTCTTGTTGTGGGGTCTGTCCTGTGAATTGTAGGATGTTTTAACATTATCCTTAGCCTCTATCTACCAGATGTCATTAGTATGTCCCCCTATCTGACTGTGGCATCAAAGATGCACCCAGACACTTCCAAACCTTCCCTGGGGAGAAACAGCCCCTGGGTGAGAATCATTGTTTTGAATTCATAGCTGGCAAACTGTTTATTTGGTTTTTCATTTATTACTTGGAGACATAAAACTTGATCCTCTAGGAAATGCTCATCATGTCTAAGTGTAACTGCCTTCTAAGCCCCGACTCTCGCTTTACTGACAGAGCCACCATGGAGGCTCAGACTTTGAGATAACATCCAGATGGCTGGTCTTCAGACTGCAACTGCGAACGCCTGCTAGCAAGGCTCTCGATAGTCTCAGATTTGCGATTTGTGGTTTCAGATACGTGCAGTTCTTGTGCTCACCCCAAACTTTTGGGGTGATGACTCTGTTTGTACTGAGTTTGAGAAGTGTGGTTTACAGAAGAGGAAAGGCTGGACTGGGTGACTGGGAGACTGACACCAAGGAGTCAGCTTGGCCAAAGTTCGTGAAGGGGGCAAATTACTCTTTGGTGGATAGGGCAAGGTCAGGCTAAAATTCTGCTCTCTGGAAAAGTGGCCTTGCTGGAGTTTTATCTGAGTCGATCATCCCCGCCCCCTGCCAAAAGAGGAAAGGAGCCCTGGGAAAGGTGAGCCTCATCTTTTGGGAGGGGCCTCCAGATGAAAGGCAGAGTAGCAGGAAATCATGGACAGTCGGAGGGCAGATCAGGGCTCAGGGCTGAAGTTCTTTGAGGGATCCTCTGGGTAGGCCAATACTCACCAGAAAGATGAGGAGTTTGTATGGTGGGGGCTGCCAAGGAAGAGAGGTCCCTTAGCTCAGTATTTGTAGCAACGTTCTTCATTAGTTAGTTAGCACCCAGTGACCTTCCTTCCGTTTGCCTATGGAAGTAAATGGACAAACACATGACCCTCCCAGCCAGTCTTTTCAGAGGGATCATCTGAGTAAGTCAATGTCATCAGCTCAACCTGCATTTAGTTACAATATTGATGGAGTAGGGTAAGGAGGTTCAGGCCCTCTGTAATTTACCAAGATGTAAAAGTGGTACCTCATTTAAAAATAAAAGATGTTGTTCTGAGCAGCAGTCAGCAAATTTGACACCAACACCTGTTTTTGTCAATAAAGTTTTATTGGAACACAGCTATACTCATGTTGTTTTGGCTCTTTACAAAGACAGAGTTGAATAGTTATGACAGAGACCATATGGCCCATGAAGCTTAAAGTATCTATTATTTTACCCTTGCAGAAAAAGTTTGCTTATCCCGGCTCTAGAGTACCAAGGACAGAATTCTTTTTACATAGACTGTGTGCCTGTTTTCTTTGTGCTGCAGCTATGTTTACCTGGTTAATGTGTAAGGTCAGTCGAAGAGTGATATATTACATTTGAGGTTTCTTGGTTTTCTAATGAATGATGTTTTCAGAGAGGGTGGAAATGCTGTGATCAGGAACTAATTGAATCCTCCAGTCCAAATGAGTGGACGTGAGTGGAATCTGGGCAGTTGAGACTGGGAATGTTTGGATGGAGAAACTGAAGGCAAGATCTTTGGGTCTGCTTTGGTAGGTCAGGATAGGGAGTGATGGATGGAGTGAAGCAGGTGGGAGGGAGCCTTGTCTTCCAAGCCCTGCCCACTCCCAGGTGGCTAGCCTTCTTCCCTCTCAGCTCCTTTCTTATACCCTGAGGCTCCTCCAGCAGGAAAAGCCCTCCTCCTAGGGGTGGGTGGCCTTTCCAGGAATGCTGAAGCCTCTCTCTTCTCTTTCCTCAAACCCAGACCCCCTAGAGAGTACAGCTTCCAGCCTACCAGGCTGGCAGCCTTCCCCTCCCACTGGAAGCACCCTGGGGAGAAGAGAGTGAACACAAACACAAGCAGATCTTGTACAAAACCTGTCAAATTTCATTTTGAAAATCTCACCCTGCACCAAAATACATTTCTAGCGCAAAACAAGTAGCAAAACAGAGCATTCTTTGCAGATTGACAGCTACAGGGTTGGGGAGCTTGTGAATGCATCTGTTTTACAGGGTTTTTTTTTTTTTTATTGAAAAAAAATTCATTTAATTCTACAAAGCACTGTTACTACGAACCAGCTGCTGGGCATCATGAAAGTTTTACTCATAGAACTCCACTTTGAAATGGTGTTGTATTAAAAGTGGCTTCACCATCCCAAAGTAAAATCCTGTGTCTATAATGATGGGGCATCTGGACATTTGGATAATGTGGCCACCTTTTATTTATTTGCATTTGCATAATACTTCACATCAGACAAAGTGCTTCCCTGAGATGCCCAAATGTGGCCTTCTAGCTCATCTGGGAGGTAGGTAAAATAAGCAAATTAAGGCTCAGTGAAGTTAACTGCCCTGTCTGACCAAGGTTGCTCTGGGGCACAAAGAGGACAGGAACCCAGACCATGGTTCTAAGTTCTTGGGATTTTCCCTAACTTTCTTGCTGTGTCTTCTAAATTAGTGTGCTGGCTCTCACCTCGTAACAGATCCCTGACATATCTTGTAAGAGGTCCCTGAATTCCTATGCCTGCTAATCGTTGCCTCTGTGCTAAGAAAAAGGGGGTACATCACAAACACATCCAAGAGGTCATGATACATAGCATAGAGTTCATTTAAAAGACACTTTTGGTCATTTATAATTAATATTAAAAGTAATTGTTCATTAATATATTTCAATCTTCAGAAAATTAATATATTTTTAATCTTCATATAAAAAGACTGAGAAATAGCCAACAACCATGTTTAGCAAAGTGAGTATTAAAGAGTTCTTGACTTGGAATATAATCCTAAGCAAGTGACCTCATCCCTTCTTCAGAATTCCAGTTAATCATAATAACACAAAATAGGTTGTATGCCTGAAGGTTAGGTTAGAGAGATCCTAAACTTCTGTCAAGTTTATATATACAAAATAGTTACTTGCTTTATGGAGTTGCTATAGGGATTGAGTAGGATGATGTATTTTTATAAACTGCTCAGCACAGGGCATAGTACATAGTAACTGACAGATACATCTTTGCTATTGTTGTCACTGGTATGATTGGCATAACATAGTTTTGGCCCCATTCTAGACCAGTCAGTATTTTCCCAATTTCGGTGAGAAGATACATGAAGGTGTTAGATACACGTGCAGAAACCTGTTATAGGAAACGTGGCCTGTCTTTCTCTTATTTCTCGCTGCAAAGTATTCTTGTCTCTATTAAGCTAGCAATAAGCCCCAGGCAATATTACCTTTTCAAGTTGAGGACAGGCTCCCACATTGGGGCTGTCAGAGAGAATTTGGGGTGTGTGAGCCATTTAAATGAATCAGACCTGACAAATCCGATTTAGAGATTAAAATAATGTTGTGATATTTACCAAAAGTATATATAGCAAGTTGAGACACTTCTGACAGGCAGACATTGATTGCCTATTTTAATCAACTGGTATAATTTAGCTATTACCAGAAGTAGAAAGCCTCAGAAAAGCAAATCTGATCATAAATATTTCCCATTTTGGTGCATTTAAAAATCAAGAAACGCCTTTGTTCAGACTTTGCTGCAAGGTGACACATCTACTAAATTATGTGAGGTCGCATCAGGTTTCATTTGGGTGTTGGGAGAAGATCTGAGTTGACATAAACAGATGCCAAACAAAGCATTAAAGCAATTTCACCAGGTGCTGGTGTATTAAGAGAGACAGACAGGCGACAGAGACCCGCTGTCCGAGTGTATTTACTAAACCTCTGACGCTTGTGGGACTTTATCAATATTGGTTTATCAATATCCCCACCATTTCTAAGCAGAATCAAGAATCCTAGCCTCAAAAGAGATCTGGAGAAGTCACTCCATCCTGAAACCCTACAGCAAGGTTACTGCTTAAGAGAAACATTGCCCAGCTTTCAAAACTTGTTTGTTGAATGAATAAATGAATGGATGAAAAAATTCTCTTTACCTCCTTTCTCCAGAGGGCTGCCTTGCCCTGGGGGTATAAGAGGGGCTGGAAAGTCTGGAAAGTCCCCAGGGAGTTTAAAGCCTTATCCACTCACTCATTGATTATTTATACTCTGCTTACTTCCAAAAAAGATTTGAGGAAGCTAACAACAAAAGATACCAACAATAAAGAGCCTTATCCTCAATCATCCCTTACAGGGTTTTATTATCACTTTCATGATCATCAAACACAAGTACTAAACGGCTATTTGCATGGGATGCTATACCGGAGGCTGAATAAATCAGGCAGAGCTGGGCTCTGACCTCCATAAATTTCCATCCCTTCAATGTGCATTCGTTCATTCTTTTGACAAATATTTATTTGCACATTCCACATGTGAGGGCTGCTAGGAAGTGTGGAGGTGGCAAAAATGAATCACATCTGAACCTTGCCCTGCCCTCCAGAAGTTTATAGACTAGAGCAGGTGGTTTAGCGCCAGGGCACAGAATAGTGCTATGTGTGTGTGGAAAAGACATAACCATAATCCTCTGATGCCAGGCAGAAGGGATCCATGCAGAAGGGATCCACATGGTGAGTTAGTGGCAGAGAATGCGCTGTGGGACATGGAGTGGAGAGACTGCATTTGCTCATGTGTCCTGAAGAGATGCCCTTAAGCAGATCAGGCTGCAGGCAAAGCAGTAGAGGAGATCTCTGCCTCCTTGTGCTCCTCATGCTCTTTGTCTCCCCTTCCTCCTGCTTCCCTCCACATTGGATGTCCTAAGCCCCAGTGCTGTCACAGCTGCCTAGTTTCACCTTCCCCAGGAGACTGACTTGCCATCTCGGAGCCACGTTATGGGATATACCTGCCCAATTCCATTGAAATCTGCTTTTTGCCGACTATCACCAACAGCAATGGCATGGAATCCTTGTTTACAATAAGGTAGAAATAACTAGTCACTGTGTGCTGCCCAACCATGCCTGGGAGTAGCTGATTGCAAAAAAAGGATCATGCCTGAGCACAAAGGAACCAATCTTGAAGAATACATGGCTCCTAGAGATCACTTGTTGGGGTGAGCGCTTCCTGATTGTGGTAGGTAGAACCTGACTCATGGAATGCCATTTTGAAACATTTCCTCCTTCTGAGAAAAAGACTCACTTATCGCTAAACCCCGACCCACCTAATCCTAAACCACCACCCCACCAGGATACTCCACCATCTTGCAAAGAAACTCTAAACATGCCATCACTCTAAGAAAGTGCCCTTCCTGACAACTCCCTAGCCACACCATAATCCTCTTTTTTTTCACACTCCCTATATCTACCCCTAGTCTGTAAGCAGACAGGGGACCCCAGCCTCCACCGGGCCTCCCCTCTGCAGGTTTCTCTCAAATAAACCTATGTTGAGCTGCCGCTCTCCTCCTTTTCCTTTGTTTCCTTCATTTGCTTCTTTCCTTGCAGATTGCACGTGAACTCAGGACCCAAACAACCAACACTCCTATCCACCTACAGGGCAGAGTCCCTGGAGAAAACTCCTTGAAGTTGTCACCAACAGAAGTTGTACCTAACTCGAGACTTTAAGAAGGAGGAAGAACCTCTTTAGCAAGTCACTCAGTCCTTGAAGCTATCATTCTTATTTTTTTCCTTTTTTTTCTTTTTAAAGAGAGCATAACAGTGGAAAAAGAGATGAGAGAGAGAGAGAGAGAGAGAGAGAATATCAACACTATCTAGTCTCTCATGTAGCTTTCATTGCTCCGGCTTTTAGTTGTGTATGTGGTGCTGGGGTTTGAACCTGCGTCCTCACACATGCCAGGCAAGCACCGTAACCGCTGAGCCATTGCTCCAGCCCTGAAGCCATCATTCTTAAATTTTAGTTTTTGTAAGAATTGCCTGGAAAGCTTGGGAAAAGTGCAGATTTCAGAGTTCCACCATGAAAACTCTTCCTTCAGGAAGTCTGGATTAGGTCCTGAGTTCACACTTTGAGCATCACTGTGGTCTCTGAGGAGGTCTCAGGGCCACCCTTGAGAGAGACACTGCCAAAGGAAAACAGTTCCTAGGAGAAGGTTCAGAAGCCTGGGGCTGTCTGTGTCTTATTAGAGATGTATTCCTAGCACCCAGAGCAGTGTGCAGCTTTGATCAGAGACTTAGCAAGTATGTGTTGATTCACTGAAGTGGGCTGAGGCCTAACCTTACCTCTTGCAAATATGTGTGAATGGAGGGCTTGGCAGTATTTTCTGGCAAACAGTGTAGCTTTGCAAAGGCATGAAGATACGGTTGTGTCACATGAAAGGCTCTGGGTTATGCAGACACGGAATGAGGTGGTTGGGAACCTGTCCGTAGTCGAGGAATCACATATGGATCTTGCCCCTGCCCTCTGAAGCTGACAGGCTGAGGAACAGGGAGAGGATTGGAAGAAGGGAGAGGAAGCTCAGCCCAAGAATCGCAAACATGCTTAGCACTCACCCTTTCCTTCCTGGACTTCAGAGAATGTCCTAGGAGGGAAGTGGTGGCCTAAGGCAGGACAGCAGCACTGAGGAGTAGTGTGAGAACAGTGGCTGCCTGGGTACACACAGCAGCTGCCTGCTCCTGACCCACACAGGACACCCTAGAGGCAGTTGCCTCTTCTGCTTAGTATAGAGCAAAACCCCAAATGGCTTTTTTTTTCTTTAATTTTTGCCAAGGCATTTACCCTGTGGCATTTAGCCTATTGTCTGTTTAAATTTATTCTTTCATCCTGACTGGCTTTGAAAAAAAAAGTGTCCTCTGACTGGCTTTGAAAAAAAAAAGTGTCGATCTATTTGAGAAGAGAAATCCCACTACTTTTTTTCCAGGAGCTCATTGCTGGGCTTTGTAATCCACTGTCAAGAAATTCTCATGCCTTGCGTCTTATGTCAGTTAGCGGGAGAGCGCAGAGCCATCCCGACACCCATTGACTACATCATTAGGCTTCTTAAAAGCACTACTCAGGGGTGGACAGATCTGGGCATTGGCAGCTGCTCTGAGCATGACTGGCTGCCTTACAGTTCTTGCTAGCATCTATGATGGCTTAGTTGGCATTTTGTCTGGTCTATTTTTCCTTCACCAGTGGAATGAAACAGAATGCTGGACAGAGCCTAGTTAAACTGGAATTCTGCCCAGTATCATCATGCTTGAGGAACCAATTAATGGATCCAGAATCTGTTTTTGGACAATCTGGGAAGTTTTCTCAATCAATATCCTCTTCCCAGAGTTCAAATGAAGGACTCATCTAGGAATTGCCACAACAAGTGTCTATCTATCCCATGCATTAAGATCTATAACACCTAGATTCTCATTGGCGATGTGACCTTGGATGCAAAGTGTACACTCTCCGGACCACAGATATTCATCTGTAAATTAAGTGGTTTCTTTCATCAGTAGAGAAAAATACTCCAGTGGCTTCTTATCATACTTCATCCAATTACAATGTCCTCTTATGTCAACATCTATGATGTGGGGTCCAGCTATTGTTCCCACCTCTCTGTTCTTTGTCTAACCTTACTCCTGCCTTGGGGACTTTGCCTCTCTCCTCTCTTCAGAATGCTTTTACCCCAGATTTGTGCATGGCTGGCTCCAGTGTCTGTTCAGAGGGGACCTTCTCAGAGAGGTTTAATTGGCCACTCAATGCATAGGCTTACCTCCCCCTTCATCCCATCCAGGTACTCTCAACCAGCAACCCTGATCTAATTTTTTCAAACTACTTCCCATTACCTGGAATTACCTTATTTATTTTATAGTTTGTTTACAAGTAGTTCTGCTATAATGTGACATATGTGTTCTTAAAAGTTACTGTGCTGCATGAAATTGCACCATATAATGTTATGGTCTAGATATGTGGTATCCCCCCAAAGCTCATGTGTCAGATAATGTAAGAAGGCTTAGAGGGGAAATGATTGGGTTACTAGAGTTTTAACCCAATTATTGAATTACTCCCCTCTGAGTGATTAACTGAGTGGTAACTGCAGGCTGGTAGTGTATGGCTGGAAGAGGTGGGTCATTGGGGGGGTGTGCCTTTGGGGTGTATATTTGGTGATCTGAACTTAATTTTCCTCTGTTTACTGATTGCAATGAATGCCCTGAGCCACTCTCCTCCACCATCCTCTTCCACTCTGATGTACAGTTTACCTTGTGCCCTGAGGAATGGAGTTAGCATCTATGGACTAAGACCTCTGAAACCAACAGCTCCTAAATAAACTTTTTCTTCTCTAGAATCATTCTTGTCAGATCTTTTAGTCACAGCAGTGAAAAAGCTGACTAAAACTATAAATGACAGGGGAAAATGAGGTTGGGAGTCCAACACTCAGAAACTTCATAAGGGACACATAAAAACATAACAACAATAAAAACAGTAGCACACTTTTACTTTTATATATGAATATACATAAAATTATGATATGATGACTATGTTTCTGTGTCTTGAAATAAGACCTGAGATGGTGGCTTGGAGAAGGAGGATGGTTGCAGCTTTTGAATGACTGTGAAGTGGCAGGAGGAGGGTCACATGCAGTCAAATAAGCAGTGGTGACAGCAATGTGGATGGATGTGGCTCATCATGAGGCACTGGTGCACTGAGGCAGCTGGTGGATGCTGAGGGTGTGTACAACACCCATTTCCCATACTCCGTGTGACCTGGTTCAGTTGATAGTAGTTTTCTGCCTTGCACTGCTTCTCATGGATAAAATCATCCATAACCAAATGTGAAATTCACATTGTGCTCAACTGTTCACTAATATACCAGGCATACTGGAACACATTCACGTTTTCAAAGCAGGCTTTATTAGGAGATCTGAGAGTATTTATTTGCTTTGCGCACTAGAACTGAACTCCGTAGGATCAGGGAACTTTTCTATCTTTTTCATTGTTATATTCCCAGAATCTAATCACCTGGGAGCAGAGTCGGCTTTCAATCACTGTTGACTTAGTGAATGTGTGGATCTCTCTTGAACGTTGTTTGCTCCCCACCACCATGTCAGTGACACCCTCTCAAAGGGCACTGTGGTCTTCATCTGTACAGTGGATGCTCTTGGTGGTGGTGGTGCTGGTGGGAGAAAAGTTCCAACATCACTACATTGGGGGGATCATATTCTCTTAAGACCAATACAAAAAAGAAAAAGAAAAAAAAGAAAAAGCAAGACAGGGCAATAGGTGATTCTAATACCCACCTAGGTCCTTCTGCTTTGGTAGTTATGAGAAATGCTTGATTCATTTATCCATTACAAATGCATTATTCTAATGATGGATTGTTTTGGAGAGTTAGTGCAGAACCATGGCTATGGAAAGGACCTGGGAACCCAATAACATCCCCATAATATGTGGGAAGACTCCTGGAGCTCATCCCAGTAGGAATGAGAAGAGCCTCAAGTCCAAATATAAGCCGGCAGCCGTCCTTGGGCAGCTCTAGCTTCTGTCCCTCCTGTTGGTAGATTTGTGTTTCAGACCTAAAATTTAATCACTCTACTAAGTCAGAGAATAGAATTAGAAGTGGCTTTGAAAGGTCATCCTAGACAGGTTGGTTATGTCATATTCCTAACGGGTCTGAAGATTGTTTAAATTTCAGGGAAATTTTCTAGACTACTAAGTAAAAGGTCAAATAAGAAAGCCCCAAAGAGCTAAAGAATGCTCTTTCCTCTGAATTTCCTCTGATTTAAATTCTAAGCCTAAGAAAATGTGCCTGAAAATGCAAATGTTGTGGCTGAGTTGCTTTAGTATATCAAGCAAAATAGGGAATATTTTGTTATGAGTCTTGACTTCCTCAGTAACTGCTCATCTTATGGAGAGTTTTGTGGAGTGGCAAAGTAATTACATGGTGAGTACCATATATTTACGATTATTTATGTTTTCTAGATTGGAGTAGAGGGTAATTATTTTTGGACTTATTAAGTGCAAATTACCAAGTAGTCTTCAGGAACATGTAATTACCATGTGCTGTAGTCACATGCCACTTACTAAGCAAAATGAATGCAGTGAGAATTGTATTTAATACAAGCAATAAGATGCATATGGCTTTAGGAAGCCAAGGACAGGGGCCCGCCTTTCCCACTTGGGATAGGAAACAGAAGCAGTTCTTAACATAGCCACTTCCTCACTAGACCAACTATAATCATTAAGAATGTAGATTTCCAGGTCTGCGACACAGAACTAGTCTGATTCTCAGGGTTGAGGACCCAGATCTATCTTTATGTGCCCTAGCTGCTGCTTCTCACACCCCAGTGAGAACATCCGCCCTGGATTGATAACATGCTATGAGCAATAGGATTATCTCAAAACACAACAGGAGAATATTTTGAAAAGAAAAACTGGGGTCTGGTTTAGCCAATGTTTTTGCTGCTGTGACTGAAAGACCCGACAAGAACAAATTTAGAGGAAGAAAGGTTTATTTTGGGTCTCACGGCTTCAGAAGTCTCAGTCCATAGAAGGCTGACTCCATTCCTTGGGTCCTGAGATGAGGCTGAACATCATGGCAGAAGTGTGTGGTGGAGGAAAGCTGCTGGGGACAGGTCATCAAGAAGCAGAGAGACAGTCTAAGCTCAGCTTACCAAATGTACATCCCAGAGGCATGCCTCCAGTGACCCACCTCCTCCAGCCACACCCTACCCACCTACAGTTACCACCCTTTTAATCCCCAGCAGGGGATCAACCCACTGATTGGGTTAATATGCTTATGACCCAATCAGTTTATCTCTAACCTTTCTTGCACTGTCTCACACAAGAGCTTTTCAGGGATACCTAATATCTAAATCATAACAAGGTCCTAGGTGCACTTTTTCTTCTTTGCTTTCTTTTTTTTTTTCTTTATCTTTGGGGTGTTGGGGCTAGAACCTAGCATTTCTCTGTTTTTGACTGACTAGTTTCTGTTATTCCTTTTAGATGGGATTTTGAGAAATATCCTTAATTCTGACTATGGTAAAGACATAGAAGTGTTATTATATGTTGAATAAACCCTGTGAATTAAGTTTTCTGTGATGCATAGATCACCTACATTCAATTTAGTACAGATCTTTTAAATTTTAGTGAATATAAACACACACACACACACCACACCACATAATCAGAAGGAAAAGCAGTAAGAGGAAGACTAGAAGCAAAATACTAATTTTATTCCTGATAAGAACAAGAGCAACTTTTGTCCAACAGTTATTCATTGAGCACTTACTTTAATGCAATGAAGTTTTACTTTTCCATACCTACTATTCAGTAAGTCTTTCTGTTAAAAGATTCATTCCCTTTATTGAGATGGTTCAATGGGATGGTTAAAGTCTCCAAAGGACCCCTGTGTCAGTATTTATTAGTTAAGAAACCACAGGCTCCTAATTTATAGATGACTCTCTTCATTTATAAATTAGGGACAACAATAATGTCTATCTCAAAGGGTTACTTGGAGGAACAAATAATATCACACACACAAAGTGCTTAAAACACTGCTACAGTCTATACTCGTCTCCATAAATTTAGCGATTATTGATGCATTAAACATGAAAGTACTATGCTTATATATTTGGCACTTGTATTTTCTTCCTTACACTCATTCTGAAAAAAGAATCGATAAGGCAATTTTTTACACTTTCCTTCCCTCTCGCATTTTTATAGTTATATAGTGACAGGCAAGAGTAGAACATGCTTTGTCCTTGCCAAGGCAGAGAAAAGGTTAACTTTTTGACTTCAAGAGAAGCCAGCTGGAGAGGCAGACTGTCTGCTAATGGTAAGGGAGGGGAAGCAAGAACTAATTTTAGCCATCATTCCTCAATCACTGTCCAGTCCCCTCTCACACGCCTCCCTGCCTGCTCTCCCCACCTTCCCTGCACTGAGAGCCCCGAGAAGCTTTCTCTGGACACCTTCAACCCCTTGAGCAAGGGAGGCAATTCTACAGCAACCCACTGGCCTCTTCCTTTGAATTAGAGATGCTTACTCAGCTTTAACATATCCTAAACACCACAGACGATACCCTCCCATCACTTGCAAATTACCTCTGCCTCTTTCTCAGAAACACTCATACAGCCATGTGCCTTTCCTGCTATCTTTTAGTGAAAGTGTCTTTTTCAGAAATGGAAACATTGCCGTAGAAAATCTGAGAAAGTCCAGATGCACTTTAACTTGGTCTTCTAGTAAACAAGGACCAGGAAAGCAGAGATTAATGAGGACTGCCAGGAGGAGCCCACGTGCTTGAATAACTTTCTTCAGGATCACTGTTGAAGCCAAAGTAGCAGGGAGGAGAGAAAATTATGCAAGTAAACATTATATTTTATGAGCCAGAATTTCTCCTACAAAGATTGTGCAACACAAACTATATCTGCGAAATGTAAACGCTTTTCACTTACTAATATTTATAATTAAAGCACAAATTCTTACTCAAACAAAAATCTTAGTTTGGAAAATAAAAGCATAAACAGACACACAAGGCTGGGGCCCACACCAGGTTTATTTTGTAGCTGACAGCAAACCTTCCACAAGTGCATGAACAGCAAGATGTATTTCTGTAGGTACACAAGGAACATAAACACAAGCTAGGGCACAGGCAAGGAGAGCTCAGAATCAGAAGGGCACATCTAACAGCTTAGATCTGAGAACCACATGGGACTCATTTTGTTCTGGATTGATAAGTGATGAGGAAAAGATTTGGATGACATGATCTTGACACAGAGAGTACTGAAGAAGATTTGTCTTCACCAACCAGAGAAAGTCCTCCCTGAAAGTATTTCACTTGGGCCTACTCCAGGTCCAAGGAGCAAGCATTTGAATAAAAAAAATCTTAGAATTACAAGACTATAAGAGGCCTTAATATTCCCCCAATTCAGGGGCTTGTCTGGCATGCATGAGGACCCGAGTTCAAACTCCAGCAACCATCTACACAGCAAAGTGTTGAAGTGTCAGAACAAAGAAAGCCACATGAAAAACTAAATAAAATTGATGCTCTCTTTCTCTCTCACTGTCCCTCTCTCTTGAAAAAAAAATTAAATTAGTCCCCCAATTCAATCCTAGATTTGTTAGGAGAATAAATGCCTCAATGACTGCCAGCCTGGGAACAGGGTGATTTATAGCAGCTCAGCCACTTCTGCTGGGTTAGGTGTAGATCAGGGCAGTGCTTGCTTGGGGTCATGCAAGGATGTCAGTAAGCCTGAGTTTTGGGATACATTTATCATAGTGGGAAGCTGATCAGAAGATTCTCCCTACTTCCTGCTTCATTCAACCATCATTTTGGGTCTGAAGGTCCACTTGAGGTCTTGCCTTGGCAACTGGTCCTGCATTAGCTCCTGCTCCCTGGTACTGGTTCCCTGGTCACCTTTACCTGTGAAGGGGGGATGCACTGAGGTCAGCTTCGTATCTCCATTGCTTTGCATTTTAATGGGTGAATTCCACACTAGATTATAAACATTGCATGAAGCGGACTTTGGATAAATGTAACAATGGGTAATAAATTAATTCCTGAAAGGTTTCTTGCTGATTAGTAATGGTATCAGAAACTTTCAGATTAAAGGAATATTATTGAATCATTTTTTCGTATAAAATTTTTTTGTGATGGAAACATTTCAGTTGGATAAATGCAGAGTTTTCAATATGGTGGGTCTTTATCAAACCAGACTGGAAAAACTGGGAGGCAGAAAAATGGTATATATTTATTTAGGTAATAACTATAGAGCACCTGCAGCATCTTCATTTCTGTTCTTTTCTTTTTCTTTTTTTATTAAGGAGTTGGGTTATTTTATAATCATAAATGAGTATGAAGTAACAATATGATACACATTTGATCCTAAACCAGAGTTACCCCCATGTCACCTAAACCCTATTTCTGTTAATTTTTAAAGCTGCACATCCAGCATCTAACTTCTAAACCTGCAAGGTGAGATGCTGTGATGTACATTGATTTATTTAAGACATCTTCTGGATGATACCGCAAAGCCCATTCTACTGGAGCAATGACTCCTTGTTTTCTCCAGCTGCACCTCCCTAGGCCCAGTTTTAGTCCCTTAGCCCATCCCATATCTGGGCTTTATTGTAACTTCAGCTAAGACTGTATTGATTCCCTTGTTGACCTTGCTTCCACCCTATCCCTGCCTGGCTGCTTTACAATATCTTCCTTTATTTCAGAAATACTACATGATGGAAGAAAGTTGTGCATGCTATGATCTTCTTTCAGCACCCTTAAAAGGACATGGAGAGAGTAGAATAGGTTACTACATAATTGATAAAATTAATTTGTTTCAATGAGTGAAATGACAATTGTGTCCACAGTACCCTTGTTTCCAGCAGCTCAGTGATCAGATGACAAGATCTGGTTTCACTTCATCAGTATAGCCTAGCACACAGCATGTGAAAGCCCTCTCACTCTGCAAACAGTGTGGCATCATATTGATAATGTTAGTGTTTTGAGCCAGGTGCAGTGGCGCATCCCTGTAATTCCAGCAGCTCAGGATTAAGGCTCAGCAACTTAACAAGGTCCTAAGCAACTTAGTGAGACACTATCTCAAAATTAAAAAAAAAAAATAGGGCTGGGGATGTTGCTCAGTGGTTAAGCACCCAGGGGTTCAACCCCCATACCCAAAACAAAACAAAACAAAAAAATAAACAACCTACTATTTGGATATTGACCATTTTTAGAAGTGTGGAGAAACCAGAGACCTGAGAATGAGATGTGTCTATACAATAAAACCTAGATCTTATTCAATAATTCTTTCATTTAAATGTACTACATAGAGGAATAGTAACATTCAAAAACAGTATATGTTATGGTGCAAATAATTATAAGTTAAAACTATAGTAAAACTATTTCTTGTTTTTGCATGGGAATATTTTGCTCTCAAATGATAATTGTTCTTTAGAAATATTATTTTGTCATGAACAAATTTCTGAATCTGCCACTTGTTTTCTGAACTCGTCTCCAAGCAAGTGGACAAGTGCAAACATTTCATATGTCCATGCAAGATTCAGCTAAATTCTTGCTGACAGTTCTCTGACCTTGAGAGGGAAAACTTGTTTCATTTGGTTGGGGGTAAAGTAATGATGTGGTGCTCTGTCTCTCCTCCCTCCCTCCCTCTTTTCTTTTCTTTTTTCTTTCTTCTCCCATGCTGAACCCAGGGCCTTGTGCATGCTAACAAGAGGTGTAGTAACAGATGGAGTTATTTCAGTTGATATGGACAGGATTTTGAATCAATGTTCCACATTGGTTTCAACCAAATGAGAAATGAGTCATGAACTGGGCTGTCAGTGGACAGAGGCATCAGAACAACTAGCTGAGGTTTCCCTTTTAATTTCAGAAGACAAGGCATAAGTGCACCAAGTCTCAGATGGGCTCAAAATTTAACAGTTTCTTGCTTAATGACTAAGATGATTAACAACTGCAGAACATACTAATTCACAGAAGCTCACCTGGATAAGTACTATTATTTATCTTGTCTTCACAGATGAAAAAAAGCAAGTCACTTTTTTAGAGTCTCATAATAAGTCATTTGCAGAACCAGAATCTAAACCCAGTTTGCTAACACAATACCTCATGTTCTTGAAATCTAGACATCTGAATCCTGTGAAATGACAGGAGTTTCATAACAGTACAGGTCATAGAAAATAAAAATCTAGTGAAAAGAAGAACCTGAAGCAGAGTGATTTTGTCACTGAAGACTTGATGGATTTGTGCTGGGCAGACATAGCGGAGAACAGATGGCCTCGGTGATGAGAGATGCAGCCAAGTCAGAATCACAGGGTGGGAAATGGATAAAGTGACTTGGATGTCATTTAGATGTCAACCTTATGAGACAGAGGTTTATAGTTGTGAGGGATAGAAAATAAAGTTGAGTAGGTAAGGATGATTCCTGAGGAACTTTAAAGCCAGGCTAAGTTCAAACTTGCTTCGTTAGGTATACGGAGTCCAGCTGATGATCAGCAAAGGATATGGTTTAATAGTAGCAAATGTTCCTCCTTTGGTATCAGGGATTGAGCCCAGATACACTTAACCAGAGCCACATCCCCAGCCCTTTTTAGTTTCTATTTTGAGACAGAGCCTCGCTAAGTTGCTGAAGCTGGCTTTGAACTTGGGATCTTCCTACCTCAGCATCTGGAGCTGTTGGGAGTACAGGCATGCACATCGTGTTTAGCTAATAGTAGCAACTGAAGAAAACTCAGCACCATGCTGGCTGTGAGAGATGACTGCAAGTCTAGCCATGATGCACCACAGTCATCTCAGTGAGATTCAGCTGAAGGCTTAGACCATGGTGGAGGCACAGGGGATGCACAAGGTCTGGGGATTTCATAAGACAGCGCCTAACTGACTAACGTTAGGCCACTTTAGAGCGACTGTAAAATAAGTGAGCATTTAATTTGATAAAAGCTTGCCATGCTAAAGTAATTTCTATGTCCTGAACTTTTTAAATAACTTCTTTAGAATGCATTTCGTGACTAACTCTTGCCTGCTTTATAAAGGTTTTGTTTTAGTGTTTTAGCTTATTTTCCAAACTTTTTTCTTTTTCTTTTCTTTTTTTTTTAAGAGAGAGAGAGGGGAGTGAGAGAGAGAGAAAAACAATCAATTTTATTTAGTTTTTCATGTGGTTTTTGTTGCTCTGACACTTAGTTGTGTATGTGGTGCTGAGATTCAAACTCAGGTCCTCATATCATGCCAGGTGAGTACAATACCACTGAGCCACTGCTCCAGCCCCCAAACTTTATTTTGTAGAATAAATATTGAATTGAGAGTTGTCTTTAAAAATCTTCTTATTAATGAATATTATTTCATTTTCAATTAAGTATTTTGTAAGGTTCAACTATTGATATTCTGTTACATTAAAATGTTTTAGTGGTTCTTTGGTTCTATAATCGAAACTTGCTTCTGTGCTTACCGCTTTGTACTGGTTGTCTCTTTCTGAGTTTAAGCCCCCATGTGTATTATACTCTTTTGATAACACAGATGCTTATGAAACTGCTGAGCAAGTAGAATTCTTCCTGTTCCAGTGATTAACTGAATTTTAAATATGAGTTTATTTTTTTCGGGTATCAAAAACTTTTAAACATTAACATTCAGTGTTATTTTTGAAGGGCTCTAGTTGTTCTACCTTTAGGATACATTTCCATGAGGTCAGAATTTGTCATTTATGAAGCTGTTTCCTTTTTAAAGTTTCAGAAAATATGCATTGAATAATGATTTATTTACTTGAATAAATATTAACTTTTTAAGGTCACTGATTCCCAGGATTTGCATATATTAAAACTTCCAGGAAAAGCAACATTATATATTCTTGTACTGGAAAAAAGCTGTGTGTGTGTATGTGCATCAAAGCATGTGATTTGGTTCTTAATGTGCCCCTAGACAAGGGCTTGTTTCTGAAGGTTGACCCCACCTATCCAACATGCAGAAGAGAGTATGCACATAGCCCATAAAGCAAGGGCTGGGGCCTACCACAGCGTCTATAGAGAATACAGAATTTCTCCCTAAAATCTAATCTTTGTTTTAAAATATAAACAATCCAAATAAAACTGCTGTGAAAACAAAGGACTCAAACACTTTTCTGTATGTATGTTATACTACAAATGCAAAAAAAATAGAGTAATACACAAATAATTTATTTCTAAAAGTAGAGGAGATTTAAATGTCTTTGCAAAATTAAAAATAAACTCTCTCATTTGATTTACATTTGATCAAAGGAAGCCAGCCATTATTATGAACAGTTTTTTTTTCATTTTTACTTTAAGAGAGAGAGGGGGAGAGGGAGAGAGAGAGAGAGGAGAAGAATAAATTTTATTTTTTCATCTGTCCTTTGTTACCCTGATACTTAGCTGTATATGTGGTACTAGGGTTTGAACCTGGGTCCTTGCACATGCCAGGCCAGCTCCACAAACACTGAGCCACCGCTCTAGCCCTAACACGTATTAAAAATGACGTCATGCCTGGAGGTGACGTCTGACACTGAGGTGATAGTACTCACTCAATGGCCTATACTTTCAGAAACACACACTGTTTCATGATGATGATGAGTTTTTAAGCTTAAATTTTTATCTTCATCTAAAGTCAGAAGTGAGTTTGATCTAAACCTATGACAATGTGTAATTTGGCTTCTGTTTCTGTAATACATGAAACTAAGTACCGGATAGGAAACTCAGCTCCAACCAGAAAATAATAGGTTCATTTTCCAAGAACTTTTTGTTAGAAGAACAGATCATCTTTTTGTTAATTAAAGGTAAAGGAGTACTAAAGGATGTACATGTACAAACATGTACTCAAACACACACATTTGTATAATCTCAGATGACCACCTTTGAGACCCTGTATTTTCATAATTTAACCAACATTTGGGCAATTTCCAATGCCTTTCCAAACAATATCTTACAAAACTTTAGCATTTGTGGTTCCTGTGATTATTATCCAGTGAGGCCTACAAAACTCTAAATATGCCTGGACCACAGCAGTTAACTAAAAGTATTTAACAGAATACTTTCTGCAATGCTTTTTCAGGAAACCATCCCAGCCACAAAGTAATTCTCAAGCACCAGATATTTAACTTCCTTAAATCTAGATTAAAGATCGGTGATGGTTTTGAGATGTCTGTGAGGGTAAATGGTTAATCAAATCCACTGCAGAATTCAAAGACTTACCCTTTGACTTAATGTGCTGCTGTGAACTCAAGAATTCTCTGATCACACAGCAGAGCATCTGTAATTGGCACTCTTGAGGCCAATGGCCGTGGTGGCCACTTGAATAAATTCCAGGAACATTAGCCTCTGAAAATATCCTTTGTTTTATTTTCAAATGCTTTCTTCCAAATTGGGCTCCAGAACTTCTTCCTGTCTGGTTACAGAATGTGTATGGCTAGGCTGCTCTTAATACTAGTCTCAAATATATTTCAAAGAAGTGGGGTAAAGAGCAATTCTCCCCCAGAAATGCACTTATGACCCTACCAATTAAAAAGAAAAAGTCACAGTGAATGCGCAAGATAAAGATGGAGCCACAGCTTGCAGGCAGTCAAGAGGGGACCAAGGAGGGAGGGAGCTGAGAACAAGTTTGTTGTTTTGTACTATTTTGGATTGTACACAAACTAAAATTTATGTCAGCTTTTGGATCTGCTTTTAACAGTCTAAAACTCCCCAGCTCTAGATGTATATCTGGCAGAGCACAAAGACGCCTGCACCTTGGCGACTCTTTTCAGATTAGCCGAAACATATTGAGTCTTTCTTACAGCACCGGGCCACTCCATCACAATGACTCCCCTGGCCTCTTCCTATCGGCTAAATCATTAGGTTGGACCTTGCTGTGTCATTTGGCCACAACTTAATCATTTGGGCCGGCATGGTCTGGGAAAAGCTGTAAAGCACCCTGATTTGTCTTGCATCAAGGGACAGTCTCTTGGAGCCAGAACTATACTGAGTGTCCCTTTTGTAGCGAAAGGAAGATCTCACTGACCAGATGAGGCCAGGCTGCAGCTGCAGAGGGTGAGGCGCTGGGGCGGTGGAGGCTGAGAATGGAAGCAATAACCAGGTTAAGAGATCCAATCCCTTTGCATGCAGAGACTTGGAAAAACTGCAAGAGTCAAGTGGTAACTTTTTTTTTTTTCCCTTTCCAGTCTAAGATAAGTTAAAAAAGGAAGAAAAGCCAAAATGGGATTTCACGAATTGTGGCATGTTTAAATATTTACATTTAAGCAAAACAAAACACACTTACCACACACAAAATCCCATATAATTGTAGCATTCATGAGGTAATTACAGGATTTACAATAAATATATTATTGTAACATTTAGTATAAGCAGTGTGATATGGTAATGGGTCACATTTTTAAGTTGAAACCTGAACAACTTCTTTTAACTCCACCAGTGCACCCCCATAATGGTGTATCTCCTCACTGGAAGATGATACCAAAGGCCTGAACCAGGTGAGCAACGGCCCAGTGGGCCACCTGCAAGGGAACAAGGCCTACAGCGTGAGCCAGCATAGGGCTTAATGAGTACACAGGTCTCTGAATTTCCTTAATCCAATGAGAGACTTACTGAGTACTCAAAGATGGGAGCATCAGATTGACGTAGGGCCACATAAGACACTGAAAAACAGTTTTCTTTTCTTCTTCTTCTTTTTTTTTTTTGTACCAGGGATTGAGTGGAAGGGTGCTTAACCACTGAAACACATTCCAAGCCATTTTTATTTTTAATTTTGAGTCAAGGTCTCACTGAGTTGCTTAGGGCCTTGCTAAATTGCTGAGGCTGGCTTTGAATTTGTAATCCTCCTGCCTCAGGTTCCTGAGTCTCTGGGATTACAGGGGTGTGTCACCGTGCCCGACTAGGCATTGACATTTTTTGATGTTATAAAAAAGAGCCCTTGCAGTATAAACAAAAAAAATGTGGGGAAACATTGGTCCGAATTAGCAATGTTTAAATCTTTGTAAAAGGATCCACAGAAAGATAATTTGTTGAAGTATTTGTGTGTGTGTGTGTGTGTGTGTGTGTGTGCATGCCTGCATGTGTATTTTCCTTCTTTGCATTTTCCTCTTCCCTTTCAAGAAGGTAGCTAGTTTTTCTGCTCTTTTAAAATGGAAGTAGTCAATCCTGGGGGAGTGAATCATCAACACTAGAAGTGGAATGTGTTTGTTTATTATTGAGTATGAAAGACCTTTACTTGGCATCTACAAGTTATTTGGACTCGTGTCTGGTGCTCTGTGGGGAATCACTGAATGGCACTCTGTAGGCTCCACCCAAGGACCTGGTCTAGAGCTGCTGTAAGGGTCCTGTGCCACAGGTGCTTCAACGTCTACTGAACCATTTCAGGCTCACATCAACTAGTAAGCAATAGCCATGGGCACTTTGACCAGAGGCTTCTCTAGCAATGTCTGCTTTGCAAAAGACTCCTAGAAACTTGTATGACCTAAGGGGACAGAGGGTAGGACAGAAAGGCAGAGCCAGTAATAACAGATGCCTAATTTCTCACCAGCCAGGTGGAATAGAGATGAAATAACAGATTTTGATTTAACTTGATTTTGAAAAAAATGATGTGACATATCGTACATCTTCATATGATGATTTAAAAGCAGTAGCTATCACAGAGATAAATGCTTTTTCTTTAAAGGAACCCTTATTTGGAATCCCAAAATGAAAACAGATAAAAATTGAAGGCTTTCTTACTGATTTGGGCTCCAAGTCTTGAAATCCTAAATGCTATTTTTTCAAACAGTGTTCCAGTGGCTTTGTAGAATCCTTAGAGTTCCAGGAGGGTCCCTGGAGTTCCATGGGGTACAGTTTGCAAACTGCTGTTCCATTTAGCTCTCATTAGTGCAGAATTGATGATGACTATAAAACTAACTTAATAATGAGAATAATACATTGCTCTATGGTTTACAAAGCACTTTAATGTGTGTTATCTCACTTAATATCTGAAATAACCTGAAGCAGATGAAGCAGATATCCAGATTCTTAAGATGCAGCAAGGTGCTCTGGGCACAGTATCAGTCAATAGTACCTATTTTGTGTTGACTTTTTTTTAATTTTGGGAAATAAGACAAAATATAAGCTGGGTGTGGTGATGCACATTTTTAATTCCAGCTACTGGGGAGACTGAGTCAGGAAGATCACAAGCAATTTGAGGGCAGCCTCAACAGTTTAGTGAGACCTGACTCAAAACAAAATATAAAATGTTGAGGATGTAGCTCAGTGTTAGAGCAACCCTTGGTTTAATCCCCAGGACCAAATAAATAAACAAACAAGGCTATAGAGGACACATAAACACTTATGTTCTAATCACCTGAAATCAACATTTTTTGCAATGAACATTTTTATTTGAAATGTAATTATTGAGGATATGTTAAAATTACAGAGGAAACAATTCTGTTTTCCTCCCCCATGCCGTTAATTTTCCCCTAGAGAAACCGCTATAGTTAAGATGGGTCAGGTACTTGCTTTATTTATAAAGAACGTGTAGACTTATTTGCAAATTTTAATTTATTGGCAGTGTCTCTCAAAATTTAATAATTTTTAATATTTAATAGTATTGCATCACATGACAGCCCTATGCTTAACTTATAGTTTCTCCTCCAATAGGCACTGGAATGGCTCTGACTATACATTTTCTGAACATTGCCACATAGGTGAGTATGGCCATGGTGAAATGGTTCCTCTGGAAGAGACAGTGTCATTTCATAGAGGATGAACATTACCAGCTTCATTAGCTATTGCCACTTTAGTCAGCAAGTTACATTCCATTCAGTAGCATACGCAAGTTTTATACATATACATTCGACTCCAAATTTGATTTTAATTTTTAATAAAAATCTAACAGGCACTAATATCACACTGCTTTAATTAGGATTTCTTCATTAATAGTGAAGCTGAGTAGTTTTTCATGTTTATTGGCCATGTGGGTTTCCTCTTCTGCACATCACCTGTGTAAATTTTTGCAGATTTCTCAGTTGGGCTGTCTTTTTCTTAGTGATTTCATTCATTTATTTTTTCACCCTCTCACTTGCTCTTTTATTTGTTCAATAATTTCCCACTAAGGACCTGCTATATGCCAGGCCTGATTCTAGGAGCTACTAAATCCCACCCTGCCTTTCATGGACTTGCAATCTAGTGGGGAAGACAAAGAACAGAAACACAGCAGCAAGTATGAGTTATAATATCAGAAAGCAGCTAGGAAGAAACACAAATTAAAGGGCAGTTAGAGAAGGGCAAAAACGCATGTGTGCACCAGGTGAAAGGGGAAGTCAGAAGTGGACTTGCAAGGAAATCTAAGTGCAAACGGTAAGGCCCAGGTGCACTCTCTCCCCTGTAATGCCTTCTTTTCTTCTCATCTGAAAACGCACTGTCCTTCAGATCTCCTGGAATTCTTGTCAGGACTAAACAGCCGGTCTTTACTGAACACAATCAAGTGACAGGCATGGAACACCATATTTTTCATGCATTAGTTCATTGAATTCTTGAAAGAGTATTTATGGCCACCATTTTCTACATGTGGGAATGCAGAGTAGGCGTGGTTAAATGTCTCTTGCTCAAGTCACACAGTGTGTAAGAAGTACAGCCCACAGTTGAGCTGGGTGTTTCTGATCCCAGAAGAGCTCCCACTTAGCATGAGATGAAAATGTTCTACCTCAGCAGCAACTGAGGATGTCTCTGTGCTTTCCTTCACCTCAGAAAATTCCAGGTATGCTCTTCTTTGTCCCAACACCAGTGGAAGCCCATCTTGGGCCATGAGCCACAGGTACACTTTGTGGTTCAATGACAGATCACTGGTCCACTGCTCACCTGGGTCACATGAACACACTTACGCCTTCCTTCCTCACTGTCTCCTCCTATTCCACATCATCTGCTTTATATCCTCTCTGTTCACAGAGAAGTGACCTCCCTCTTACTCTACATGGCCAAAATAGGCATATCATGAAGAGCAGAGCAGGTGGTGCCCCAAACATTGTGGTCCAAAGGCTTTGGGCACATCCTCAAGTCTCTTGAGGACCAGAAACATACAAATTTTAGAGCTGGAAATGACCTAAGGAGATGACCTCATCCAGCTACCTGGCTCTGTCAGTTGTCAGACATTATCTCAATTTTGAATGATGAGGTAACTGGGACTCTGAGATGATGTGACCAACCCAAGGTTATGTGCTAAGGAGATGACAATTGTGAAGGCCTAAAGCCCTGGCATAATAAGCTGCTTCCTCTAGCTAATGATTAGAACCTTTCTTTGGGGTTTTGAGATATTTTAAAAAAATAATTGTTTATAACTCAGTTGTGAACTAAGGGAAAAGTTGTGTAGTGACAGGATTGAGGACTAAGTGAGAAATGCTGAAAGTGGATAGACGCTCTCAGAGGAAGTGGAGGGAATGAAGGAATAAAATTTTGCTGACTTTGACTTTGTGCTTTGCAAACATTAAAATGCATTTTGAGTGCAACTTTTCTGGAATTTTATAATGATGGAGGCAGGGAAAAGGGAAAAGAAGAGAATAATACTTCAGACACTATGCAATTGTTATCTCATTTACTCATCCCCACAAGAAACCTAATAAGTAGGAACAGTATCCCAGTGCCTGATCTAAAACTCGTGAGGTTGGATGCCTCTCGGATTCGGAACTGTTCAGATTTTTGGAATGTCGGTACAATGCATGCAGCCTGATTAGAAATTGCTCCCAACTGTATCTAGCATCCTGTAATCAAGCACATTTGTACTTCTTCAGTCAAAAATATGCATTCTCTCATTAAGGGGATTAAATGAAGACTATAAATAGCCCCACAACAGTTCACATAAGGTTTTGCAGCCAACTAAGTTCACATCAGGTTGGGTTTTAACATCAAACAAATTATTAAAGAAAGATTCTGTTTTGAGACATTTCAGGAATTTGAAATTGTTGATAAGGTTTTGGGGATCTACATTAATATCCTGAATTCTTACCATATCACAAATAAAGAAACGGAGGCTTAGAGTTTAACTAATTGCCTAAGTTCCCACAGTCCTATGCCAGAAATGGAACTGTAAACCAAAGCCTTCAACAATACCCACACTCCTCATTTCTACTTCCAAGGAGTGGGTGTGTCCTGTCAAGGAGATGGAGAGAAGTTATATGGGCACACTGACATCTGGGCAATTTTAATGTCTCCCATAGGGCTTGCTTGGGCATTATGTACAAGGTTCATGATGGAAGCCTATGAGTGAATGAATTAAGTAGGTGATCAGGAAGGATGTTGTTTGGGGTGCCACAGCAGTAGGGTCAGGCTTCTTAGAGCTCATCATTGAATAGTGGTCAGATACCTCTCATAGGAGATATAACAAATGAGATGCTGATCACAGATTTTATATATATATATATCTGCAAAAAGGAGAGGTTTCCACCTGTCAGCACTTGCCTCTGAGAAGGTGAAGGAAAGTGTGACAGTTCTTTACCTTCCATCACAGGACACAGGCCAGAGTTCTCATTAGGGAAGGTCCTGGCTGTGTGACTCTTTAAGATGATAAAAAACCTATGTAAATACAATACGTTTATTAATTTTGTTAAGTACTGTGTAAACATCTTCTACATGCTAATTATGTTTCTAGGACATACTAGGAATACAAAAATAAATAAAGCTTATTTCTGGCCCTCATAATACATACCTTCAGAGGAAGAAATAAAGTACACAACAATTTGTAGAGAATATATGAGCTCAGAAGAAAATTGTAACTAAAGGGGCTATGTGGAGCTAAAAGTATGATCTTCTAACCAGAAAATTTAGGGTGGGCTTTGGAAATGATTACTGAAGAAAAGGAGGGGTAGGGGATGAGTGGAGTAGGGAGAAAGATGTTCCTTGCAGATGAAACATAATGAATCAAGAATAGCTGGATTTCAGCTTATTTCTGTTTTGATTTTTGATTAGAAAAGTGGTATATAGTAGTGCATATTTATTTCCCTAACACTTTAAGTTGTTGATTGAATTTTAAATGAATTTCCAGACTTCTACAGGTGTACAATTCAATTATTTTTTAGTAAGTTTATGAAGTTTGGTACCTATCAACGTGTTAAAACATTTCCATTACACAAAATTTCCATGAGGGCATGTGTAATCGATTTCTTTTCCCAACCTTAGCCCCAGGCAATCAGTGATCTCCTGTCTATAAATATGACTTTTCTGAAAATATGAAGTAAAATAAATGAAATTATACATTATGTAGTCTTTCTCAACTTTATCTTTCACTCTGAGTAACATTTTTGAGATTCGATCATGTTGAAACATATATTGGTAGTTTATTATTTTGCTGTTGAATAGTATTTTTATAATGGATATGCCATATTTTGCTTACAGGTTAATCAATTGATTGACACTTCTTGGGTAGTTCCCAATCTTTGAGAATAAAACTATGGATATTCTCAAGTAAGTTGCTGTTTTACTTTCTCTTATGTAAATTGTTAACTTTACTAAGATGGTTGGGTTTCGGGTTTCATGAAAACTCTATATTTAAGATTTTAAGAAACTATCAATTTGTTTCTAATGTAGCTGTACCATTTTTACATTCCCAACAGAGGTAGGAGGCTTCCAGTTTCTAATGCTTGGGAATAGGTCTGTCATTTTTATTACATTCTAGTGTGTATCTCTTTGTGTTTTTAATTTGCATTTCCCTAATAACTAATGGTGCTAACACATTTGCATGTGATTATTGGACATGTATATAGACTTTATGTGCACTCAATATTTATCATATATATGATTTTCATATATATTTTTTCCCAGTCTATAGCCTATCTTTTCAATTCTTTTTTTTTTTTAGAGAGAAGGACAATGAGAAAGAGAGAGAGAGAGAGAGAGAGAATCAATTTTTATTGAGTTCTTCACATGACCCTCGTTGCTATGACATTTAGTTGTGTACATGGGTGCTGGGGTTCGAACTCACATACTCTGTGCATGCCGGGCCAGCACCATAACCACCGAGCCACCATTCCAGCCCCTCTTTTCAATTCTTAAAGGTATCTTTTTAAATATAAAGTTACTAGTTTGATGAATCCCATTTGTCAATTTCTTCTTCTATGCCCCTCTTGTTTTCAGTGTTGAATCTAACAACTCATTGATTAACCAAAGCTGGTGAAGAGTTTTCTCCTACCTTTTGTACTAGAAGTTATAAAGTCCTTATACTTTAGATCTGTGATGCATTTGACTTGATTTTTTTTTTAGTGTCTTGTGTGGTAAAGTCTAAGTTTATTTTATTTTATTTATTTTTTAACAAATGGATATCTATGTCTTAGCATCGCTGGCTGGAAATCAGTTGTCCATGTATGCATGGGTTTCTGGACTATCTACTTTGATTCACTGATGGAGTTCTCCATGATTATGCCAAAGCCGCACTATCTTTATTATTGTAGCTTAAAATATGTACTTGAAAGTCAAGTAGTATCAGTCCTCCAACTTTGTTCTTTTTTTATTTTTTTTAAAATGTTACTTGGGCTGTTCTAGGATTCTAGGTCCTTTGAATGTGTTATTTAATTTCTATATATATAAGCAGAAGCCTGCTAGGATATTGACAGTGATTGCATTGAATCTATACATTAATTTAGGGAGAAGTGGCAAAAAAAAAGTAAGTCTCAAATTCATAGATGAAAATTTCTACATATATTTTTTTCAAGTCCCTCAGCAATTTTCTATAATTCTTGTGTTTGTATACTTCTTTTAAAATATTCTTTTTCTTGTTATTTTTTAAAGAGAGAAAATATCAATTTAATTTATTTTTTCATCTAGTTTTTGTTTTTCTGACAGTTGTGTATGTGGTGCTGGGATTCAAACCCAGGTCCTCACAAATGCCAGGTAAGTGCTCTACTACTAAGTAACCACTCCAGTCCCCTTTCTTATTATTTTTGATGCTACTACAAATTTAATTAATTAATTATTGTATACAGATCTTATATCCTAGTATCATGGAATGAATCAGAAGTTATTCTCTTGTGTACATATTGTAGGAGTTTGTAGATGATTCATATTATTTTTTTCTTTAAATGAATGACAGAAATCACCATTGCAGTCATCTTAAACTTGTCTTTTTTTTTTTCTTGTCAGACGATTTTAAATTTCTGATTCCAATTTTTGCTGATTACTGGTCTACTCAGATATTTTTTTCTTATGAGTCAGTTATGACAACCTGTTTTCCATTGATTCATTTATCCATCTCCTTTGTCTAAAGTATTGGCATCAAGTTCTTCATACTATTCCATTATTATCCTTTTAAATTTTCTATGGTCAGTAATGAAGTCTTACTTTCATCCTGATTTTGAAGTGTGTAACTTTTATTTTTCTGGTTAGTTTGGCTATTTGTCAATTTTGTTGATCTTTTCAGGAACTTGGTTTGTTTTTTGGGGAGGGACTGACTCCATTGCTTTTGTTTACTATTCCTTTAACTTCTGCTCTGAGCTTTGTTTCCTTCCTTTTGCTTACTTTGATTTTAGTTTGCTCTTCTGGTAATTTGTTAAGGCATCACTTTAAATTACATAAATTTGAAAACTTTCTTCTGTTCTGAGTATTTGAGACAATACATTTTCGTTTAAACATAGCTTGAGCTACATAAATTCTGTTTTTATTTTCATATAGTTCAAGATAGTAACTGAACAAATTTAATCTCCCTTGTGATTTCTTTTTTGATCCATTGCTTATTTTGAAATATATTTTTAAATTTCCAGATGTTTCGGGTTTTCCCAATTTATTTTAGTTTAGGATACTTAGTTTAATTCCATTGTGGACAGACACAATATTCTGAATAATTTCAATCTGTATATGTTTATCACATGATCTTTTATGACCCAGACTATATCGTATCCTAGAAATGTTACATGCATTCCTGACAAGAAAGTGTATTCTGCATTCATTTGTTGAAGTGTTTTATGAATGCCGTTTAGGCTTGGCATGATGGTGCATGGCTGTAAAACTAGCAGCTCAGGAGGCTGAGGCAAGAGGATTGCAAGCAACTTAGCAGGACCCAGTCTGAAAATTAAAAAAAAAAAAAAATACAAATGGCTGGGGATGTGATTCAGCAGTTAAGTGCCCCTGGTTCAATCCCAGTACAAAAAAGAAAAAATAATGTCATAGGTCAAGTTCAAACTTTGTTCAACTTTGGTGCAATTTCAACTGCTATTCTTTTTTTAAAAAAATTTTTTTTTAAGACAGAGAAAGAGAGAATCAGTTTTATTTAGATTTTCATCTGGTTTTCATTGCTCTAACCCTTAGCTGTGTATGTGGTGCTGGGGTTTGCACCTGCGTTCTCACACATGCCAGGCTAGTGCAATACTGCTGAGCCACCACTCCAGCTCCTCAACTACTACTGTTGAATGTTTGTTTCTCCTTTTCATTCTGTTTTGACTTCATGTATTTTGGTGTCATTGTTAGGTGTATATGCATCAGTAATTATTATATTGTCATGATATATGGACATGTTTTCATTGTGAAATGTTCCTCTGTCTTCAGTAGTATTTGTCTTCTAGTCCATTTTATCTGCTATTAATATACCCACTCCAGCACTCTTATGGCACATCTTTTCCATCCTTTACTTTGAATCTGAAGTATGTCTCTGCAGACAACACATACTTCCTTTTTGTATCAAGCTTGACTATCTCTACCTTTTTTTTGCTATATTCAGTCCTTTAAATATTATTAGACCTCTTAATACTGTATTTATACCTGCAAATTTATTTTCTGCTTGTCCCATGCCTTTTTCATTATTCCATTCCTGCTTTGTTTCCTTCTTTTATGTTAATTAAACATACATTGATATATTATTTTAATTGCTCTTGGAAAGAGAGAAATGCAAATTAAAAATGTATAGTACATTGAAGATATGGTATTTAGGGAGACAATATGCATCTTAACACTATATGCTTATTTAAATATACAAATTACATCTACAGATATTATTAACCCAACAGTGTATTTTATTTACTTACAATCTTACAGAAATTAAGAAAAAATTTAAAGTATGTGTATAGAATCTTTTATATTTACTCATATGTAACATTTCCTGTATCTCCAATTCTTTGTCATGATGTGAATTATTTTCTTGTTTCATTACTTTTAAGTGTGAATGCATCCCTTTAGTATTTATTGTAAGGTATGTTGGTTAACAACATACTATTTATTTTTTTTAACATGATTTTCTTTTTCTTTTTTTAATTAATTACTTTTTTAAGAGAGAGGGCCAGTGAGAGAGAGAGAGAGAGGGAGAGGGAATCAATTTTTATTCAGTTTTTCATGTGGCTTTTGCAGCTCTGAAACATCATGTGTATGTAGTGCTGGAGTTAAAACTTGCATACTCACGCATGCCAGGCAAGCGCTACAACTGCTGAGCCACTGTTCCAGCCTCAAGATTTTATTTTTCAATATAGTTTTACAAATTGAAGAGATCTGTTGTTATGCTTCCATATATGCATACCTAATATAACCCCCTCCTCACCATTCCTCCCCCACACACCCCTATACTGTGAGGTTATCCCCAGCTTACTTGGTAATCCGTGTTTGATGAATCTATTGTCTAAACTATTCTCTCATCTTTCCTATATTGTACTCTAGCTTCCACATATGACAGAAAAAATTTAGCTCTTGAGTTTCTGGGTCTGGCTAATTTCACTCAGCATTATTTTCTCCATCTCCATCCATTTACCAGCAAAAGCCATGATTTCATTCTTTTTCTTTAAATGCCTGAATAGAATTCCATGGTATATATATCAATCACGGTTTCTTCACCCATTCACCCAGTGATGGGCATCCGGTTGATTCCATAATTTAGCTATTGTGAATTATGCTGCTATAAACATTGATGTAGCTGTTATCATTGCAGAATGCTGAATTTATATCTTCTGGGAAAATACCCAGGAGTGGAATAGCTGGGTCATACAGTGGTTCCATCTCTATGTTTTTTTAAAGTGAAAGGGACAGGGAGGGAAAGAGAAAGAGAGAATCAATTTTTATTTATTTTTTCATGTGGCTTTCATTGCTGTGACACTTTGTTGTGCGGTGCTGGGGTTTGAACCTGTGTCTTCATGCATGCCAGCCAAGTGCCAAAACTGCTGAGCCACAGCTCCTTCCCCCATCCCTAATTTTTTGAGGAGTCTCCATACTGCTTTCTAGAGTGATTTTACTAGTTTGCAGTTCCACCAACAGTGTATAGGGGTTCCTTCTCCCCCACACCCTCTCCAGCATTTGTTGTTTGTATTCTTGATCTTTCATTCTGTATGGGGTGAGATGAAATTGTAAAGGAGTCTTGATTTGTATTTCCCTGATTGCTAGAGATGCTGAACACTTTTTCATAAGTTTATTGGCCTTTTGCATTTCTTCCATTGAGATGTTTCTGTGTAGCTCTTTTGCCCATTTATTGATTGGGTTATTTGTGTGTTTGGTGTTAAGCTATGCCCTGTCATTGGCATAGCTGGCCATGATTTTCTCCCATTCTGTAGGCTCTCTCTTCACATTCTTTTTTATTTATTAGTGCATTATAGTTTTACATAATGTTGGGATTAGTTGTCACATATTCCTAGATGCACACAATTCAGCAATACAATTTATTCTATCCCACCCCCCACATTACTCTACCTCCCTCCTCCCATCCCCCAATCCCTTGCATTTCTTCTGGGTTCTATATTGTTCCTAAAAAACCCAAATACAGTCTCTTCACATTTTTAATTGAGTCTCTGTTCATCTATAAATGTCTTTATTTCATCTTCATTTGTGAAGGATGTTTTTGCTGGATTTTTAGTTGATAAAATTTTTTATTTTATTTTTTGGTTGAAAATGTCATTCCACTGGCTTGGTTTCATTGTTTCTGATGACAAATAAGCTGTTAATCATTCCTTTGCATGAGATAAGTTTCTCTTGTTGCTTTCAAAATTTTCTCCATTTTTAAAAATGACACATTATTAGCCAATAATGTGTATAGATGTGAATTTCCCTAATTTTTCTACATGAGATTCATTGAGTTTCTTGAATCTGTAGGTTAATAAATTAAAATTAATTTTAACAGTCATTATTTCCTTAAGGATTTTTCTTTGCTCCCTGCTCCATGTTAGTTTCCTGTACTCCTGTAACATGTCACTAAGTGGGTAGTAGAAGCAACAGAAGTATTACCTCATAACTCTGGAATATGGAGTCTGAAATCAAATTGTCCACAGGATTGGTTCTGTCTGAGGGATGTGATGGAAAATCTGTTCCATGCCTTTCCCCCAGCATCTGCTTTCCCCCAGATATTCCTCATCTTCTCTGTGTATTTACATCATCCTATAACCTACTCAGCTTTCCCTGGGTCTAAATTCCCTCCTTGAATAAATTCTCCAGTTATATTGGATTGGGACTACTGTAGAAACCTCATCTTAACTTGATCAATAACAAAGACCTCATTTTCAAAGATGGTCATATTCATAGGTACTGGATGTTAGGACTTTAGTGTATTTTTGGAGGATGAAATTCTACCTGTAGCATTCTTCTTTCACTACTTTTTCTACTCTAGCACTGCAATTGCGTGTGATGGTGAGCTTAATATTGTTCCACAAGTTTCCAAGGCTCTGTCCATTTTTCTTCAATCTTTTTATCTCTTTTCTTTAGACTTGGTAGTCTTTTTTTTTTCTAAGAGAGAGGGACAGTGAGAGAGACAGAGAAAGAGAGAAACAATTTTATTTAGTTTTTCACATGGCCTTAGTTGCTCTAACACTTATTGTGTACGTGGTGCTGGGGTTTGAACCCTGGTCCTTGTGCTTGCCAGGCAAGCGCCAAAACCGCTAAGCCACCGCTCCAGCCCCAAGACTTGGTAATCTTTATGGATCTATTCCAATGTCGTATTTGTTATTTTTTATTTCATCTCAAATTTGCTCTAGATTCCTCTATTGAATTTTTAAATTTTCAGATATTGTATCTTTCAACTCTAGAATTCCATTTTGGTTCCTTTTAATACTCTTTATCCCTTTATTGAAATTAAACATATTTGTTGAATCATTGTTGTCAAGCATTCCTTTTGTTCTTTAAAACATTCCTTTATTTCATTGAGCATATGTGAAAAGCTCCTTTGAAGTTTTTTTCCCCCTACATTGCAGCAACTCTGGATTTTAATTTTCACCCCCTGCAGGCTGTGTTTATTATTATTATTTGTTTGTTTGTTTAGTAATGGGAATGGACTAAATTTCTGAAGTCTGGCTCCCTGGTAAGTTATAGCTCCTGATGTCTCTGTTCATTGTTATCATCTGCTTTGTTTCTGTTTCCAAATAACTTCATGTGCATTATTTTTGTGTCTGCATAAGTTAGAATTTAGGCAAAGATTGGTCAGAAGTTAGGCTGAAACACTTGAGCCTATGAAACTTCCTCTAATGGGTCTGGGTTGGGCTTCTAAGCACATTCTCAAATCTGTCCTAGATTTCGCTTTTTTCTAGGCTCTCTTCTATGTCTTGTGGAAATGTGTGTGTGTGTTTCATTGACTACAGCTATTTGGGTGACCTGAGTTGCCCCAGTCTTTCTTGCACATCTGCCTTCAGTCAGTTCAGACTACCTGGTATGTTTGTCAATCCTCCTATGCCTTTCTTACCTTCCAGTACTCTCCTTTAAATCATTGGTTTTCCCAGTAGTCCAATTCATTGCTTGCCTCAAACAGAGATATAAGAGCAGGCTAGTAGAGCCCTAGATCTCCCTATTAGCTTGATAGTAAGCATACCACACTTATTTTCAGTACTCCAATATATTTCGTTCTCCAGCATGGTGGCAAAGCTGCTGGTTTTCATGAGCTCACACAGAATAGAAGGAAATGGAAATAATACTTGCAAGAGCTGCTGCATTCTTGCACTGTTATTACCTGAAGCTAAGGATTCTTTTTTATGAATAAAGGTGTTCTTTATTGTCTTTGGTTGATTTCTAGAGTACTGAATGGTTGTTTCTGATAATTTTGCTCAGTCTTATAGTTCTTCTTGGGGAGAGAATTTGTTTACATCTCCATCCTGTTATATTTGAAGAGAATTTCTCAGTTCCAGACATTCTAAGTCTTATCTCTGATTTTCTCAGCACTGTGCACTGTCTCTTCTGTCTTTACAATAATATTTCCCAGATTCCTTTGGTTCTAGAATCTTGTGAGATAGACTGGACTAATTCTGAACATAACTGAGCAAAAAGAATGGATAGAACCTTTATTTCCAATCTTTTACATAGAAAATAACAAGCTTTTTATTGGAGTAAGCTTGTTATTGGAGTAAGCTTGTTAGAGTATTCATTAGCAACCTCTGAAATGTTTTAGCTTCCCCTTTCAAACTGTTGCTGTTTAAGATTATTTTCAGGGAAATCCTCCTTTATGAAGTTATTCTTAATGACTTCAATCCACTCAAATTTCTCCACTTATTTTTGACTCTTTGAATATAATTTTTGCCATTACTTTTTGAAATTACACTCATTCTATCATATATTCATCTCCTAACTATTCTTTTTTATATACACTATTCTTTCTCATATCTCCAGGCAGCTAACATTTGTTGAAGGCAGAAGTACAGCTGTTTTTATTTTTCATATCTCATAGATTTTACTAAAATCCTAGATATAACTAGTGCACAATTTAGAGTTAATAGGTTGAATTGAATATTATCGGGTGAATGGTTGTCTGATTGGTGATCATATCCTATACTTTTAGAAAAGCTGGCTTCTTAAAAAGATGTCTTACACTCCTCTTCAGGAGTGCAGGTCTCTGCATGCCTAATTCACCCTACTTTTCTGAATTTTGATAAATAACCTCTCTCATAAACCCCTTTCAATTCCCTCCATCTTGAACTTGCAGCACATCCTGGCCTTTGCCTGTGGTTATTTGCCATTTTCTGTCCTGCATCATAGCTCCTTACGTCAGTGACTTTTTCTGTTAGATATGAGCATCAGCTTTAGGCAAGGATTTATTTCTGAAACCTAGTCAGTAGAATGTCCTGGTACACAATTGACTTGATACTTTGCATGCTAAATAAATGGATGAAAAATGAGACTCAATTTATAAATTTCACTTTATTTGCAGAATATAGTTTTTGAATACAGGAACTATGTCTTGTAAAGTCAGAGGGGGTTGGTCTGTAAAGAAACTCACAGACGACCTAGAGCTGTGGCTCTTTTTCCTATGGGATCACTGAGTCGAGGGATCCATTAAGGATTTGGTTGAGTGAATAAGTAGCAGAGGTCTCTGTACAGCTGATGAGCTGTCTCATATGCTTTTACTAGTTCTTCCCTCAGGGGTGCAGAGGGAAGCTCTGGGTTTGCACATGCTCCAAGCAACTACTGGCTTCATCAGAATTCCAGGTTTCATTTAGTGTTTCTCTTCATTTTAAGGAATTTATATTCAAATCTTTTCACCACCAACAGTATAGCTGACCTTGCTTTCAGTGTTGGGTAACAAATTAACCTGCTTGCTCTAATGGCAGAGTTACCAGGTTTAACAACCAAAGCTTATCCTTTGATGAAAAGATATTAATAGGCCCCAATGTATTAACTGTCTCTTAACAAGTAAGTAAATTCAAAGCTAACAAGAAAATGTAAACCTGATGTGATTTTCCTAACCACAACAGGGCTCAAATAGACCCCATTCTCTGTGAAGTGTAGAGCTACCAGACTTTAATGACAACATCAGTTCTGCTTGATGAGGGCAACAGTAAGTCCTCAGTTCATCTGTTATAAAGATTGGAATTTAGGGTGATTTCACTGCCTTTGGCAGGTGGCTGAACATTAGCAAGCTACTGTGGGCCATATTCTATCTGTACTTAATGTAAACGGCACCTAAAACATCAACTTCAAGCAAAAAGCTTATCTATATATCTGGTACAGACTTAACAACAGAGCACTGTTTATTAGGATTTTGATGCTTCAGGGTGTGATAAACTCAAATTAAAAAAAATAGTAAAATTGCTATTGTATTAATCAGTTTAAGTAGTTGTGACCAAAACACCTGACAAGAACAATTTAGAGGAAGAAAAGTTGATTTTGGCTTATGGTTTCAGAGGTTTAGTCTATGGTGGGCCAACTCCATTACTCTGAGCCTATGGTGAGGCAGAACTTCATTGTGGAAGGGATGTGGTGGAGCAGTGCTGCTTCATTCATGTCGTAGGAAGCAGAGAGGAAGAAGGGGAAGGGGGCTGCAGGGAAGAGCAACTCTTCCAGAGCACACCCCCACTGACCCACTTCCTCCAGCCATGCCCCACCTAACTGCCTGCCTGCCTGCAATTACCACTCAGTCCATTCAAACTAATGTAATCATTTACATCTGAATATTCCTGTATTAGCACAGGGGCTTTTAGTGCACTCCTCATATCCAAACCATAACAACAATTATTATATATTATAGATTCTCCAAATTAAGTCAGATAGCAAACTGTCAAAATCTGTTTTCATTTCCAGGGGGCAAGGGTCTGCAAAAGAGAATGAACAGCGTGCCTGCTGTGTGATTGGCACCCTGATAGATAAACACTCCCTTTCATCCTTTTAAAAGAACCCATGTTTCCATTTCATATGAATCTACTGTAAAGTTTCTCCTGGGCCTCCTTCCCCTTCACCCATTCTGCTCCTCTGTACCATACTGTCTCCTCCTGTGTATATGAGATTATTGTAAGTAGGGAAATGTGCTGTAACTTCTTGAAAACATATTATGTGCCAGTTTCTGTATCAGATGATCCCCATTGCTTCATTTGACCATGACAAGGTTGGTTTTGAAGGTAAGCATTGTCACATGCATTTAGAGATGCAGTTCTCAAGATTCAGGTTAACTGACACAGTGACAAACTTGGAAAAAGGTAGAGACAGGTTTTGGATATATAATGGTTTTTGTTATTAACATTCTGGGTTAAAACTTACAACCTTGATTTTGACTGTGGGCATCTTCATCTCCTTTGTCCAAATATGCAGGAAAAGCAGCACATAGCCCCAGCTCTGTTGTCCCCTAGCCCTCCACTGCTGGGAGGCAACAGCAGTAAGGGAAAAGGAACTTTGCTTAATTTTTCTCATTTAGCTCTGTATAACCAAAATACCTTTGGGAAGCCATTCATGGTATGCACTTCTATAGTGTGGCTTGCAGACAACAAGAACAAAAATAGTGGGAAAGCCAAGAAACTTCTTTCTATGGTATTCTATCCACAATATCAGCAGAATGCCTCATACACAACAAATAGGCAACACAAACAAATTTGACATTTTTTGATAAGGAAGCATTCTCACAAAAATTCATTTCTTGGTCTATTTCATATGATAATCTCTGTCCATTCATTACACACACTTATGATGTTAAGTGGAAAGAGCAGAGAATAAATTTTTATCCGTACTATGATTACAACTAGGAAAAATTATGGGTGCATATGGAGAATAATTGGAAGGGAGTGCAAAAGTGGAAACAATAATTTGTTGGTGTGGTGGGACTGTGGGATAATTTTCTCTTCCCTTTTGATTCCTGTTAAAGCTATTATGGTGTTGTTTGTGAAATAAATAATTTTTAAAAGTGTAACAGTGAATACCAATTAAAAATAAAACAAGTAAGGTGTGTGCCAACACCAACAGGAAGCATAAATGCAGCATTTCTATTTCTGCTGGAATTCTGGCTCCTAATGAGCTCTTTATTCTCACTGTTACAAAGTACAATCAATCCTCACCAACTCTTGATCACTGGGAGGATTATCCTAACACATGGATGGCGAGGGGCCCTGGAATCCTACTGTCTACTGCCCTGGAAGTCTTTCTGTTGTGTGTGTGGGTCCGAGGGACTGATAGGCATGGATCTCTAGACTGTTGCTAAATGAGTTATACTGACTACCATGAATGCATCTAAATTTGGCTTCCATAGCAGAATTTGACCCCTGGTAGTAGTCATCACCTATGATATTGTGTAATTGGATGATGATCAATAGCACTGCAAGGTCTAAATTAGTGGTTTTCAATGTGTAGTCCCCAGAGCAACAACTTTGGGATTTGTTAGAAATACAAATATTCTGGCTCTTAGATTTTCTGAATCAGAAACGCAGGGGCTTGGCTCAGCAACCTGTGTTTTAATAAGTCCCCCAGCTGATTCTGATGTTCAGTGAATTTTGAAAACTACTGGACTAATCATATCTCCTTAAGGTTCCCAACCTCTATTAACTAAAGGGCCTAATATTCTTACCTTTTTCAAGAATGATCATTTATTTCATATGACTTTGCTATTTCACGTTATAACAAGAACAATTACTAAAATGCAATTAGTAGCATAGTAGGGGCAGTGTTTTAAGATATCACATGCTATTAACATATTAGACTGGATTCATGTGTCAGTTTGTCTTGAACAAATGGCTTTCTCAGGGTTTGGGAACTGAGAAATTAACAACAGAGAACAGTTATGAGAAGTGAACCACAGCTGTGGGGAGGCAGAGGCTATTACCATGGCTGCAGGGGTTGAGGGAGAGCAGAGGCAGGACATTCTCCAAAAAGGTAAGCCTGAATATTGCCAGAAGTCCTTCTGACTCTAGACTACCTGAACCAGCATCTCATTCATTAAAAACCAATTCAACGTCCTCCTTGGGAAGCAGCTCAAGTCTACCTCCACTTGTTGTAAGGAGAAGCTGATGATTCCGTTCTCTGAACATATATTAGGGATTTAATGTAAAATGGGCCTGCTTGGAAGCCGTGATTTTTTGGCCAGAAAAAAACACTGCCTACTTAAGACACGCAAAGCTGTTTTCAATCAGAGCAAAAATAATGCGCAGCTCAAGTCTTGTCATCACATATAATTATCAATCATTTATCCTGGATGGAGCCCTGCTGAGCATGGTTTCTTCCTGGGATCAGCATAATCCCCCTGAGAACGCAGACCTCCTGCTTCAGCACTTCCCCACCGAGGGCTTATTAGAGAAAATGCACAGAAGCTTCATGACCAAAACAAAACCTTACCTGAGACTTATCAACAATGCTACCTACAGCAGTGGCATACAACAGACGACTTCAGGGGCTGCACGTCCTCGGTGTAATGTCACCATTCATTATCTGTGTGTCACTCTGGGTTTGGCTTTGCAGCCACATGTCTTGCTAAAATTGAGCAACAAGGTGACAAAATGTGAAAAATATAAAGCTGCTTTCTTGGGAAAGGAAACGATGCTGAAGTCATTAACACATATTTCTGTGTAGGTAGGGGCATGATCAGCCTTAGTAGACAGATCCAGGTTGCAAAGAACTTTGTTCTTCTGTGGCAACACCTGTGCCTCCCCCAGAAGCAACTCCTTTCCCAGAGTGCCGACCATCTGGTCTTTAGCTTGCACCAGGTAATTGCATGCCACTCCCCACACAACCTGGAGGTGCAATTTGCTCCCTCTTCTCCAGCCTAAGCACCTTCAGTCTTCTGACTCCTGTCTCATGACTATGTAGGGATGCTGGACAGTGAACTGGCTAGGAACGTGGACTCCCAAGAAAGTCTGAGTTCAAATCCCACCTATGCTGCACAGTAGCTCTTCCATCCTTTTGCTCAGCTTTCTCCTGGACAGTGTGGTAGCATTTACAGCTACCTCAACCCTGGGTGACCAGAGGGCTACATGAGGTAACGCACAGCCACTGATGCACAGTCTGTGCTTACGCGGAAGTCTCTTCCCTTTCCTGTGCCTGTCTATACCGTGTTTCATCTTCCTCTTTCTTCTCTGGCCACACTCTAGGTCATCTTTGTCCTTCTTAAAATAGGTAGCAAAGAGCACAGGGCACTTGCAGCGCATTGCCATGAGTTTTCCCTGCTTCTAGACCTTATATTTATCTATTTACAGACATCTTCAAGTATAACTAACTTTTTATAACAGAGTTTGGGGAAGTGTTGCAGGTGCAATCTATTTGTTCACAAACATTTTACCTATTTTTTTTTTTTACCTTTTAATGAAACAGCACTGCAATGCTCTTACGATGGGAATAATATAGAAAAATTGCTTTGACCTCACATACAGCTGAACGAAGCCTGGTGTGTACCCCAAACACAACTTCAACTTCATTTCTAATCATGATGTTAAAGTCTTTTTACCCACCTAGTGTTCTCCCTTTTAAGTCCAATATTCACTGGTACAATATGTCAGTCGCTTTAAAAGGGCTCTTTTAGTCTGGAAATGTGAGCTATTAGCAGGGCTATAATATGCCAGCAAAAAGGAAAAGGGTGATAGGCTGATAGGCGTGGGTGTGGGCGAAAGGTGTTTTATGCAACCCCACAGGGACATCACCACTTTAGAAAACAATTTTACAGCCATGTAGTTAAATTAACCGGTAGTTAGAGGCAATTATGTGATAAAGTAAAAATATTTATGTTCTTTAGAGCTCCAAAACTGTCATTTGAAGTGTGACAAATTTTTAAGTAATTTCACCTGCAACTTTTTGAAAGATTTTTATGACTAAGGGCATAAAATTGAAACAGATTGCCACTGTGAAATAAAATTCAACCTATCTTCTCCTCCCTGTAATTTTTCTTGAATTTCATGTTCACAAAATATCTCACAGTCTTAGTTCCCATACTCAAAAACCTTTATTTTTTAAACAGCCATGGTTTAGAATTTAAGATTTAAAGAAGTCACTGCCCCTGAGAAACCTGAAATACGTGCATGTATATGGGCAGGCACACAAGCACACCCTTCTTGGTGCCATGTGATACATATTTTTCCATTTTCTTGATGATAAGCACAAGCTCCCTCTTTCTCCTCTTTTATTTTTAAAAACTATAGTAAGAGCCGTAAGCCATAAAATATGAAAGAAATCACCTGCTATCACATCTCCCACTCAGCTACTTTATAGTTGTTCATTACCATTTTGTCTCTTATGTACATTTACGTTTTTACACAATTGCAATCATAGTGTTTATATGATTTTGTGTTTTTCCTCGGTACTTTATATAAGTATTTTCAGTATTATTATAGTCTCTACAACCATCATTTTAATAGGTTGCAAAATATTCTTTTGAATAGCTGCACCATAATTCATGATTCCATTCTTCTACTCTAAGGCATTTAGATGGCTTCACTATTATATGCAGTGCTGTGATGAACATTTTTATGCCTATGGCTTCCTCTTCTTTTTCTTTCCTTCACTAGAGTCCTGAAAGTGGGATTACCAGGTCAAAATGGATGTACTTTTAATTTGGTAGATCTTGATACCTAAGGTCAAATTATTTCCCACAGTGTTTGTCATTTTACATGACCTCTAGCAATATGTAAGTTCATCTGCATGTCTGTGTATTTCAATTGCATAGCAACATGTTTATCTATATGGTTTCAATGATATTAGACATGCTTCTAATGCATTTAGTAACAGCTCTGCATCTTCCGCCTTAGTCGAAGTTCTTTTGTTCCTGCAGCTTTAAAGGACGTTAATGTCCCCACATTCCAATATAGGTGCATACAGGGACACATATATACAGTCTCAAATGTTAGAATTGGATGGAGAAGAGGAGTGGGGGAGAGTAGGGGCTTCAGTCAAGTATGTGGACTTATGTGTTGGAAGGACTAAGATATGGAAAGCAAATGAAATGTAGAATGTGGAGTTCAGTCTCTTCTTTCTCACTTTATTTTCTCCTCTTCTTTCCACCAAATTCATCATCTCCATCATCTTGGACCCCAGGTCCTTCCTGTGGTGGCTGTATTCTCTCTGTTTTTTTTTTTTTTTTTAAGAGAGAGAGGAGAAAGGAAAGAGAGAATCAATTTTATTTAGTTTTTCATGTGACTTTCATTTCCTTGTGTATGTAGTGCTGGGATTTGAACCTGCATCCTCGCATATGCCAGGCAAGCACCGTAACCATCAAGCCACTGCTCCAGCCCCAGCTCTATTCTCTTTTATTTATGGCAGAACATCAGCCCTTGTATATTTCTGTTGGTCCCACCTATCTTTTTGTCATTGTCCTACTGCCTCTGCAAGTCTTAGGGAAAATGTTTAGTCCATCCTTTCTCCCAAACTTATAATCTGTCTGCAACCAAATATACAAAGAACCAGAATGTGTTATGTATGGAACAGGCTCCTAGACTAAAGAATAGCAGAGGGAACATCTGTGCTTCCAGCCGGCCAAGCAATGAATAACCTCCCTGAACTCCCACCAGCACAGATCATGAGCTGTGGCCATCTAATCATGAGAGAATGGATCAGAGCCAGCAACTCATTTCACATAGGTCACCCAGGAACCCAAGATAGAAATAAGTTTGAATCAATACAATCAAAAGGTGAAAACCTCCATCTAACCGCAGGTGCCAAGAACAAGCCTTATCAATGTCCTGGGTTGTTCTAGTTCTGATAAAAAAATCATAGTTTTAACTTCATATATGATAATTCTAGTCTAATTTTTATTATGCTCTACAGACTTTATGTCTATTATATAGCTGCTGTGTACCTTGAAAGGGACAATACCATATTTACTTAAATATTTTTCTCCCAACTAGAATTTTGCCATTACTTTTGTAAGTTACTTCTTGGGACAAGTGTCCTTTGGGGTTTATGGAATATTGGTTTCCCAGCCATAGGAAAGTGGTAGAGATGACAATACAGGCAAAATGTACCTCTTTAAAAAATCCTTGCAAATGAGCTTTGAGGGTTGAGCTGGCAAAAGTAATTGTTCTGTACTTTTGAGAAGTGTGATGTTCACTTTCCTCTTGAAGCTCAGGACTGAACCTACATGTATGAGAAAAGAAGTTTCTATGATGTAGCTGGATCAGCCCATCAGTGGGGATGAATATGGTTCTGAAGATTAAGAACACCCTCAGAGTTTTTGGCAGTAGTTTGGTTCTCACATTAAGGAACTTGTTTGGTTTCCTAAAAAAAAAAAAAAAAGGTGGTGCTTCCTATCAAGATCTAAATACAAAATTAACTAAAAACAAGAAAAAATAACATAGCACTATCAGTCATTTAATGGAAAGAATTGAAGAAGAACATATCAGGATATCCTTTTTCTCTGTCTTGTTAAGTCTGTCTCTTGTGCCTTTCTGTACTGTTAAAGAAGTATCTGAGTTTCCCTTTATCTTACACCATTAATATTAAAAATTGGACCTAGAGAAGATGATGGGCATTCTTGCACTGGATCAAAACCAGGTGGGCTTCAAAACTTGAATGGAAAAGGAAACCCTAGCTTTAAAATTTATTTTAAAATCACTTTTGCTTACTCTTTTTCAATTCTTGCTTCCCATAATTTAATACAAGTGAAATTTCTTGAGGTGAAAAAGTCTGATAGTTTGTTGTATGTCCTCTCAAATGGGCCATCACTTGAGCAACAACTTTCCTCTCT